>VDFB02261284.1:0-56574 GCA_007258455.2 Sequoia sempervirens | reverse complement strand
AAAAATATGATGACCTGCAGGCTTGCTTCTATCCCACACAATGTCTCTTGTATCAGGTAGCTCCCTCAAGAAGTAAAACAATAAACACACAATCAAGGTTCCAAACTTGAAAGCATACTTCTCCTCTCTTATTTGTTTAAGATTCTCCAAAATTTGTTGCCGGAGCAACTCGCATAGGTCATAGTCCTTTCCATTCACTACCATATCATGGGTAACATATATTGCAGTTGCAGATACTGAGTTCTCCTTGTTGGTAAAGTAAATTTTGTGACCTATCATGATTGATACATACTTTATAACATGATTATTTATAGGTTTAGTTGTTAATGCTCTTCTATCAAATGTGGCACCAGTCAGATGCATATAACCACTTCATTCTTTACAAATTTCAGTATTGGCATGGGTCCAGTATCACACAACCCTGTCACAGCCTTGATCACTTCCTTAAAAATTAGTCTAGGCATATCTTTCCACATGAACTTGTCATGCATTCTTCTCAATGCCATCCTCACATATTTTGCATCCAAATCACTACTAAAGTTAGGAAACCAATTCCAAATATCTAGCTTCTTTCACACTAGGTTTACATATTTTGGTTTTACCAAAAAGTCATCTCCAGTCAGCTCATTAGACCATTGAGTTTTAAGTACTTGGTGATTATACTCATTCAATTTTCCATGTATATAGATTCTTGTTTTCTCAATCAGAAAAAACCTAATTGGAATCTTTGAAAATGCACTGTCGAGGTCATTGTCAAAAAAATTCCATGAATATCTCTTAAACTTTGGTCTAGGTATCTCTTTGATATTAACTATGGTCATCATAGCCATTATAACCTCAATTATATCTCAAGTGATTATAAAATCACTTCTAATTTAAACCGACAAAGCATCGATAGTTGTAAATACCTTTTATGCACTCAATGGGAACTAGGGTTTGAACCAATTTGCTTTGAATCACTCTTTAATTTGCTCTGCTCTCTTTCAAATGTGCAAAAGTGATTAAAAAATCTTAGAATTTCGCTTTATACCTTATTGCCCTAACCTTCAAAATTATTGCTTCAAGTTTCAAAAAGTTGTTAAACACTTCACTCATGCACTGTAAACCCTAAAATGCTCTACAATTCTTTAGATTTGCATATTTTCTACTGAAATATTTTCCAGTAGCATAAGAATACTATTTTACACCATATATCTTCATGTCACTACTTGACACCTTATATTTCTAGGGGGTTGTTAGATTTCTCTGTTATTGCTCCCCCTAAGCCTATGCTTTGGTTTAGCTTTCAGGAGAATTATCTACACCAAATGGAGGTACAAATGCATTTGAATCATCCTTATTCTCAAGATCCTCTTTCTTTCTTCAAATATTCTCCATTTCCTTCTTTACATCAATAGGATCAACTTTCTACACAGGTTCATTCCTCTTTCCCAGATTAGTTTGCCTTCCATTCTTGCTTCTACAAAATCTTGAAATGTGTCTAGGTTTGTTGCAATTGTAGCATACAACATTTTATGACCAAACTGACTTCCATTTATTCTTGATTTGCACTGGTTAGCCTTATGTCCAAATACATTGCATGTATAACAGTAACCATTAAAAGATTGAAACATTCTACCAATATTAAATCTATTCATCATCTAACTTCTATGCCCAATAGCTCTATGTCCAAATTTCTTGCGTGCAAAACATTGTCCAGAAAAGGATCCAACATTTTGATTCATTCTACTTCTACATTTTATAGCCTTATGTCCAAATTTATTGCATGAAAAATAAATACCATTAAAAGATGGGTACCTTTGAGCATTTGGTTGTCTGAAAGAAGGTCTTCAAGTATTGCTCCTTTGATTTCTTAATTGTCTTCCATTTCCTTGAGTCTACTTTTGATTGTCAACCTTGTTAGGAATCTGATTTGCCTTTGAGCTTTTTCCTTCTTCAAGTCCCAAGCCACCTTTATCCTTAGAAGGTTTCTGAATTGCAATTAGTTCATCAAGCATTGTACTTTTTTTGAATTTGTCCTCATGAGCTCTTGCTTTCTCTAGATCTAATCTTAGGGTTACCACTTATTGTTCAAGATTTGTGCATTTATCAGTCTTGCTTTGTACAGTTGCACTCAGACAATCCTCAATTCTATTCTTTTCTTCCACTTGTACTTTCAATTCGGTGATATCTTCATTTGCCTTCTTCAATTGTTCATTGACTTCTCTATGTATTTCTCTAAACTTCTTAATTTTTTCTCTCACCTTTTTGATACATTCATTTATTTCCCCTAGGCTTTCCTTCAAACTTTTATTCTCATTTTCAACTCTTTCAAGATCTTCACGAGAAGCTTTAAGTTCTTCTTTGTCAAACATGTAGTCATCTTCTTCATATTCAATTGCAAAAATTTCTTTTGGAGGAACAAGATACCTTTTTTCAACCAATTTGTTCAAACTCCATGATCTTCCTTTAGCTGTTAGGCTTCTCAGAAGGAACTAGGCTCTGATACCAATTGTTGAACACCCAAAATACTAAAAGGGGGATGAATAAGTATTCTATTAAACCATTTAATCATAATCCATCCAATAATCAAAACATATCTAACTGCAACTATGAATGAAATAATGAAAGGAATCACAAGATCAGATAACACATGAAAACCAAGATTTTTACATGGAAAACCCAAAAAATGGAAAAACCATAGTGAAGATTCGCTCACAATATATTATAACCGGTTATAAGATATTACAAGGTCTCACTGCCAGGACACACTGTCCTTATATGGCTCATAGCTAGAAATTGATACAAAACAAAAATGGCTACACATCCAAAAATGTGAACTGATACAAAGTGCACTTCCTTGTGTTGAATTTAGTTCCTTTGAAACTCTAAATACAAAATACTGCACTGCTTAGCAATCGCTCAACATTCATAGAAATTTTTCCCTTATAGTAATCTCACACATACAAATTTGCAAGTTCGCACAATATCAGATCTCACACACATTACATTACATTTCTAATTTCTTATGCAACTAAAAAATGTTCCACATATATACCATATTACATCTGCATACATCAATTACGTTGGCCTAATTAGATGTAGCCTTATTTAATTCAAAAATAACTTTGTCGACTTCATACTTGAAACAAAAAATTCTTTGCACTCAAATAAAATGTGCAACACTTAATTTAGGTCGAAACAGATAAAAAATAGATCCCCTTAACATCCACAATACATCTTAATCTTCATAGTACATATATCAAGTATTAGGTTAACTAGGAATTAGACCTAATCACAAAATAAACCAATTGATCACACACCAATTATCCATTTGATTAAATAAACATGCGCCATTTGGAATATATAGTGTATAGACATCTATAAACCATCTCCCAAAATTGTAGAGTCTGAATCCAAACACCAGAGGAATGCAGACCCGATAACTCATACCCATTTACACTATGTAAAGCCAAAAATTGTATGTCGAACCTCTGTTACTTGTAACTTTCAGCCTGTTCACCCAAAATCACTGAAATCTTGACCATAGAAGCATTTAGTAGTCTTAAATAACATAATGCAACCTCATAAGCTGATATTATATAACATGAGCAATTTCAAACCAAATTATCGGATCAAGATGTCACCAAGAAAGTTTACTAGATCAGTCAAAACTGTCAACAAACAATGTTGGCATCAATGACAACACATCAAAGGGTTTCTTCTTCATTCTTCCAACATGTAAGACCCAAATTTTTGGATCATGTACTTGTTGTAAAATATAATTTTGGGCATTAACAAAAGGCATGTTCTTGTGCAAGGATCTACACATGATAAAATTGTATGCTTCATTTTGGATGCCTCCCCAAGTTTGGTTGCATGTCACGAAAGACTTTCCACAAGTTCTCAGAGTATGTATATATTACAATATGTCTCATATTAATGAATCCCATTATTGTACTTTGAAGACTTGTGAAGTTCAATTTCTTTATCATTCCATCTAATCTTATTTATATAATATTATAATGAATAATCACTTTTTACCTTAAAACTAATTTTTTACATGTTTCTATCTAGTTCTCAAGATGTTAGTATTATTTATGCATATTAGTAAAAATTCATGCTATTACATCAACATAATCGTATTCTCTCTCTCACCATACACGACAAGGCTCCCATCAATAGAGCACTCACTTAAAAATCCTAAGTGTTATAAAAGCAATATTTTTAACATCTATAAATAAGTTGATTATGTAGCATGCATTTGGTTATTTTAGCCAATTATATACTGCCTTGGCTTTGATTTTACCTTGCAACACTACAATTCCAATATTTACTTGCACCTTGGATGGTTCTAGATGTTGGAATGAGGTTCTGATTGTAGTTGAAGTGATTAGAGGACTTAATTGGAGCATTAGATCTTAGAAACATGGAATAAAACTTTCCTTTGATTCTTCCAATACTGAACTTGAATGAGATTTTGTAAATATACTAGAGGAGGCTTCTCCATGTTCTTATACATCTTATATACTTCAATTATTTTTCTTTTGCATAGTCACAAATAAAACTAACTTGAATGCATTATTTTTTATATTGAAAACATGTAGATTTACAAAGCAATAAAAAATATTTTTGAAGAGTTGACCAATTAAATTTTTACTCTGGCCAAGATAGCATGTTAGGGTACCAATGGTTTGTATTGGGCCCAAGAGAGGCATGAAAGGTATAATACAAGATAATTTTAGCAAAGAGATTTTTCTAAATAACTAAAAATACGTAATTAAACATGCAATGCCAATTTAAATATTCATAGAAGCACCATTACACACTTAATATAAACAAGAAATAGTAAGCAATAACTTATTTTCTTCACGAGCATGTCATAATGCATTTGATAAAAATGTTGGAATGATATACAATATTGTCTAGAATTGAGTGTGTCTAGTTCACAAACCAATTATTTTGTATATGGACATGTGAATGCAAGGTAATGAGTTGTCTTGATTACAATCAAGATGGAATAATTCTCCAATTACTACTAACATAGTCTTAACATAGTCTCTATAAAATGACTATGGTAATGACCTATTGAGATTCAAGTGCATTAAAGTTATAGATAGTTAAATAAGCACTTTCTAGTTAAATTTATTAAATCACATGTATTCTAGCCCATTCATTTTCCTTACAAAATTCTTAGCATGGTTGAGTGTGTTTACATGTAGGTTCCAAAGATGGTCTGCAATCAAACAATTGAAGTGTGAGTCTACTCAGTGTTCTATTTTTGTCAACTAATGCCCATTAGATCTAGTGTGATAATGTGTACTATGCAATGAAATTCAATGTCATTTGTAAATGAGAAAAAAATCTAATTCAATTATAAGGAAATGATGATTCATTGCAAATCATGAGTGAAAGTTCTCATTAGGATGGGGAACACTTTTGTGAATGTGTTTAACTCAACCTAAATCAAACATCCTAAACTAAATTATAGAAAGCCATTGAAATAAGATCAAATTAAAGACAATCAATTCTAAACTAGTATATTTTACCTACTTATGTGGGGTTACTAACCTTTAGAAGAAAATCAAGATTTATAAATAAAAAACAACTTACATAAACTATACGGTAAAGCTAATAGATGAAGTCACCTAAATAACTACGTGTTGTTAACCTCCAAAAGAAAATCAAGATTAATAAATAAGAAACCAACTCACCTAAATAACTATGTGTTGTTAACCTCCAAAAGAAAATCAAGATTAATAAATAAGAAACCAATTCATATAAATCAAAGTATACCAAAAACATGATAAGAGTACCATTTTTTTCCACTAGTTTTTTGTGAATATATGTAATATTATTTTATAATTAGTAATAAATACATAATTAATCAAAAAATACATCTACACGAACATACAATCTTCACAATTACAACAATATTCAATTAATCAATAATAAAAATATTATAAAACCAAATTAATATACAAAATCTTAAATCAAAACAAATAAATAAAACTAAAAAATAATCTTAAAACATAACTATCTTTAAAAAAAACTCCTACTAAGAGAGAGGAGTCGATTGTGGGCATAGGACATATGGTGGGTATAGTATTTGATAGCCCGGGACCCAATTTTGGGTAATAAAAGATCAAATAAATTTACACTTAATATCCAACTGCAAATCACTTTAATTCAAAAAGTACACAAATTGACCAATCAAGTGATGCCACATCAGCACACCAATAATACATGACTTAGTGACCCACTATTGGTCGATGACACATTTTGACTTTTTTGTTGTGGTTTTTGAAAAATGGTCCAAAAACATTGATAAACGTGCACAATTTTTTGTCAAAGAAGAAGAAAAAAAACAAAAAACAAAAAAGGGGAATGCCATTTAGATAGTGAACTTAACATGTGAAATTTTTTTGATCGGGACTCCACACTGTTGGTGGACTCCCCACTCAACATCACCCTACTCCACTAATCGGTCCCTTCCCCATAAATAAAATGAACTTCTACAAATCCTACTTTTGCAAGGTTCTAAACATCACTTTAGCCTTCTATGGTGTCAAGGAACATAAAAAAAAGCTTTTTAATGGGGGCAAATCATGTGGGAAGACACGAGTGAAAGGGAGGGCGGGGAGGAAGGGAAGAGGGGTCTGATCTGCAAATTCACCGAACCCCTAATAATTTCTTTAAGGGAGAATATATGTTAAATATTATTGTCAACCAAGATGACTTGTTCTTAACATTTGCTGGTTTCTTTATAGATTCCAATTCTAGGTTTGAAAGAAAAGAAAAAACTTTTTTAGCCTTAAGCTTTACTTACCAGGCTAATCTACCTAAAAAGGAGATGACTTAAAAATACAGAAGTTTCACATATTCTTGTCTAAAAAGGAGATGACTTAAAAATACAGAAGTTTCACATATTCTTGTCTTACATAAGAAGTAACACAAAGTGATTTCTTGCTAACTGCACCATCATTTCAGGTCTACTTTGAGATGCAAATATACCAAAGATGGAAATATTCCATTTCCCATTGTTTGCCTTCTCCATATAAGGTGAGATAAGGAACATTCATGTCAGAAATCTTTTAACCATCTCAAATGAAAAGCTTTAAAAGCACAGATAATTGGCCTCAAATGCTTTAAAAAACTAAAGATAATTTCATTATTAAATTGAATGTAAAACTACTCAAGATCAGCTTTGTCCAAACCATTTGTCCAACCATATCATCTGTCAGTGCAAGCACAAAGATTTATAAGATCTTCATGAGTCAGGGATTACACATGCACCCATGTATATTCAACTTACAATATATGCAAGACTCTGACTTTGTTCCCCTCTTGCTCAACAAAAAATCTAAAACTGTAATCTTAGTCCCAGGAATGCCTCCTATGGAAGATAATATGGTTATTATATCAAAACAGAAACAAATCACAACAAAAGATTTTAAAATACCATCTTCTTTTTTATATGACAAGACCGATGATATGCACTAAAACCAAAGCTAAAGAATAGGATCTTGTGCATAGTAAACTACTTTTTTATTATTTTAAAATATCTAGATTAAGTAAGGATAGTTATTCTCCCGGGTCAATACCTCCTTGAAGCCTGCAGAATATAAATATCTGCTCCAAGATATCTTCTTAGGATCTCCACAAATCTTCTGTATAAAGTAGGAAGAGAAAGACAACCGTGATTAATTAAAAAATAATGCAGCAGGGACATCCACAATTATTAATTTCATTTACAAATGTTTTCAACAATTTTGGGCATGTGGAATCTTGAAGTCTGCAAACTGTCATGTAAAATTTAATTTATAAAGTTTACTGATAACTGTAGATATGATGATAAATGTTGATATATGAGATTGAATTTTTTATTTATTGGAATAAGCATAAAGATTTACAACAAAAGAACAGTTACAGAGCTGTTACAGAACAGCAAATATGAATATGATAATAATTGTAGATATATGAGATGAATATGACATTAATTGTAGGCATACAAGACAATATGAATGTTTCATGTAGTTACTGTTTTGATAAATTTAAAAGTATTTTGAAAACGTCCAAATCTTTTTACATTAGAACAGTCAATTGATTAAAAATTATTATTTAACAGTATTTTTATATTATTTTTAATGCGAAAATTTGTGTGAGTATTCTCATTTGACTGCAATCTTTGTGATGGTTTAGCTATTCAACTGCTCTAATTAATCCTTGTTTAACATTGTTGTTGTATTATCTGTATTTTCGTACTTAATTTAGTATGTTAAAATATGGTAATATGTATTAAAATTATGTTGTATTATTATAGAACTCTAATAATAATAATTTAATGAGGAATTGTGCTAGTATTTGTCACATTTGAAAATAAATTTATTAATATTGTGAATTGTTAAATTTTAAAATTTATTTGTTTTTGTAAGTAATTTAAAATATAAAAAATATTTTTTAAATTAATTTTTTAGTTGAGTTTATTTATTTGTTTACTATTTTCCTAGTTTCTCTAGTTCTCTTTTTCAGGTTTCAATTCCTCTGTCTTAGAAGTGTCCCTGGAGAGTGGATTTTCTAAAGCGATGAACCCCTTCAAACATGTATATCGTCAGTTGATTTAGATATAACCATTCTTGTATGTTGTGACAAATAATAGTTAGGTCCACATCAATGCTTTTTAAGATATAATAAATAAATTTTAAAAATAATTTTTTTATTTAATTATCTTTGTAATAATGAAATTTGCATATTCATACAATTCCTATTTAATTGATGGAATGTCTAATATCAATAAGTGGTAAATGCAATCTTAGTGGTGGGCTCATTTTGGATTGGCTAAAGCATCCCAAGAAGGCTGTCACTAGGTCTAGTCTCCCACCGTCTCGCGGGTACTAGGGGTATTAACCTGCCACACCGGTCACTTGAAAAAGTTTACCAAAGCACTACGCTTTATAGGGGGACAATACTGCCTAAAAAAAAAGTGGCAAGCAGACCCTTGCTAAGTTCACTCAAGATTGGATGCATTTTCTATCTACTCTTTATTTTTTATTTGTACCTACTCATACATTCAACTTATCTTATTCTATTTGTGTTAAACTCTAACATTTATTATTTTATCCATTCATATACACACCTGCTTCCATAGATTTACTCTATGCCCTAACTGACCATGCCCTTGCTCCAACCCCTTCTCTCCACCCACTTTCACACCACTTAGGATTGATCCTAGTTCCTAAACATGTGAGATTGTACCTTAAATACAAATCTAAAAAATGTTGGTTCTTTGACTAGCCATTATGGAGATGACTTGACAAATGTTTCAGCAACTCATACATATTTTGGTATTAAAAAAAATTCAATGTAAACAACTGATAGCTAAAAAATCATGATAATTTATTTGTGTGCTCTTCTATTCTCGTGGACAAAAATCATATTGCTTCAAAATCATATATAGGCTATCTACATGTTTGTACATGTTGTCTCCAATCATTCACTCAAAATCCCAAAGTTAATTTGGTATAGGGAGCTGGACTCTGGGAGAACTTGACCAATCTTAACAAACCCCAAGGTATTTATAAATACTACCCTGACATATTCAAATAGAGGGATGATGAATGCAAATAGATCTCTCTACACACACTTTGTCAATTCATTCACACGTAGTAGATCAAGGCCACTACATTTGGGTTTGAATTCAAGGGAATCAAATATGAACCACAATAAATCTTGAGCTTGCATAGAGTTTGAGACATCTTCCAAATTGAGAATGTCATTTTGTACATGTGATCATGAAGGATTGCAACTTAGCATCAACAATGTTTTCCTCCCTTTTCCTTGCCCTGCTCAGCCCCCTGAAATTCCTACCACCCAACCCAGCCCTGCCCACCCAGCTTTAATGCTTCAAATTTTCTTTGCCTACAGCCTTATTACCATGCTTGTTATTTGCCCTCAAACCAAAACCCCATATTTTAAACCCAATTTCAGTCCCACATTCAACATCCTACTAAACCCAAAACCAAACCCAACCCCTGCATGCAGGACAACTTAGTGCATCCAAAGCTTTATCAAAAGCTTCCTACCCACTACAGCCATTAAATTGATAACCCCACAAACAGCCCAAACAAAGGTAAAAGAAGGCAATTCTTTTCACCTCTGCTTGAATGGCTCTATCTGTTATTTCAGTCTCATGGAACCTTCCTTTGGCTTCACATGTGTTAGTTCTTCTGAATGAATCCTAATGGCCCAATAATCACACATGGCAAAAGCAAATTAAATGACTTTCAAAACCCTCATCTCTCACATAGAGCAACATACAGTGGATGAAGGCCATGGAAGGCCTGTCTACATCATCCTTTTAATAGGTTAAGGTTTTGGAAAACCTGAGGTTTTGAATATCCCTCCATGCCACCATGAAATGAATTGGCCAAACATCTTCTTTTTGAATGGCATAATTTAAAATTCAACATCTTACACTATCCTCCTATTTCTGTATAGTTGACCTGAAGAATTACAACTCCTAAAGAGTATGAATCACCCTAATAACACCTCATCCCAACTAGACATGACTCCTCACACTACACACACCCCAATACACCCTTGCTTTGCACTCCTTGTCATTTGAGACAATATCACATACACTTTTATCCCTCAGGGTATAATCACACACAATAGTATCCCACATATTCAAATTTACTTTTTCCTACCTAAATGCCCACATTTCTCCCTAAACCTTAACCCCAATTCATGCTTAATAGTTAGATTAATCCTAATTTTGATTATTTATGTAGGTTACTAAAAATGGAAAGTATTCGATCATTCCACTTAATCATTCCATCCACTAGCATTCTCAAGCACCTTCACACACTTTCCTCTCTAGCACACCTCTGTAGTTGTTACACATCCATCTCCATTGTTGCACCAACACCTTAGGGCTACACACCTCCAAGTCTTCTAATACTTTATGCCAAAACATGCTTTTGAGGGCTTGACCAAGGCACCCCTTTCCCACTTTTTGAACTTGACAAGTATTATAATAGGTGAGACAATTGCTAACAACTATAGATTTTTATGTCAACAAGTACATAAAATATGACTGGGAGCATCGATGCCACCATTAGACCCACAAGTCATCTCTACCCTTATAAGACATGACCAACACCTCCACACTTTTTAGTACACCAACACAAATTTCAGAATGCCATTAACTGCCATTAAAAACAAACACATCTAGAAACTAATTTTGACCCTCCAAAACATCCACTACCTTCATCTAAATTATCTATTGCCTCTACAACAACTAAAACAAAACATACTTCCTTTCTCTTATTTTATTTCTAATGCAACCTCAAGTCTCGCATATTATGTGCTTAATTGAACAAACAAATTATTTTAGCATTTTGAATTTAAATCAAATTATTGAGTATATAAATACAATTATAATAATTAAACAATAAGCATTTTAAATTAAGTGCTTAATTTTGTTTACACTAAACATGTGATGCTTTGTGGGGTCCTTTAGACTGGTGATGACCAAGGCTATTCTTTGCCTTGCAATCAAGATATAAATGGAAAGGGCAAATAACAGTCACTGTCCGACGTGACCGGGGGATTATAATTAGAGAAATAAGCAAAATTACAGGAGACGTAGCTGCAACTAAATCCATCAAACGTTCTAATAACACCAGCAAAAGATAACTTTTCGGTATCGTCTCATCGGTTATCCCGTGAACTTTTTCTCAGTTTAATCGTGAAGATGAAACGTTTTTCTTCGTCTTATTGTTTCGTTTAATCCCAGAGTCTTGTGGCAGATATCTTCTTTGAGTTTGCAAGGAGAGAGGAATGTGTTTTGATTGCTCAGGCTGATTCACTGTAAGTTTTCTACAGGGCCATATATGTCTTTTTCCTTTTCATTTTGCCGTGATTATGCTTCAATCCTATCATTACTTTTTGTTCGGCTAGACGACTTTGGTATTCTGTAAGTTATTGCTCACATCAAATCTTTTGCTGTATTAAGTATTATCCAGATGAGAGTTTTAGTAAAAGTTGAGCCCTAATTTGAGTTGTGTGCTTCTTTGGTTGCGTTGATGGGAAATTTAGTGAATGTTTACAGGTTTTAGTGTGTTTTCCTTTGATTTCTTGTAGTGGTCGTTGGGGATCAGTTTTAATTGTGGAGTGAAGGGTAATTGATGTTTGATGGAGCCCGATGTGGTGGAGAATAATGGATTTATTTAGTGACGGAATTGTTGCAGTGATAATTCTCATCTGAATTTACAGGGCTATTGTGTTATTTTTGTGGAAATCAGGTGATATACATAATTCAGAAATCCAAATTTTGTACCGAGAGTTCGTATGCCTATGATATCTTGATGTCTGATGGTTCAGGAACCCATTTCGTTTTTTGTATTTAACATTTTTTTGCATTTTTTTGGCTTGGTAAATTCTGGACAAGGTTATTGCCTATTCAACATAGTGTGGGTAGGCTTGTAGAACATTCTTAAGATTTGTAACCTGTGACACACCACAATCTTGCTGCATATATTATATTACCGTGGCAGTGAATTGAACCTGGGTCATACACTTACGAGCGCACCTCATTACCATTAGACCACAGCTCCTTGGACGAATTTTACTGTTTTTTGATTGTAGCCCATGTGGACTTTGAGATTTTCATGGCGGGTCCCTTTGGATTTGTATATTTTGTTAGCGCAGTGAAAATTGTTCCTCTTGACCGTGCTTACCAGTGGCAGGAAATATCTGAGCCCTGTTTTAGTGAAGGATGGGTTTTTGCATTTATTGTTGTATTGATTATGAATTTAAGTTTTAACCTCCTATTTAGGCCATCATTTTTTGAATTTTCCAAAGTTCGAAATCCATGATTTATTGCCAGGAACCAGTTGATTTAAGATATCATTCTGTGTTTACAATTGTTTCAGTGCAGAAATGCCATTTGAGAATCCCTGTAATTGTGTCAGTAGAGAAACTTGCATAACACAGAATTTGAAAGTGATGGCATTTTTTTTCCTTGGTTAATCAGGATTTTCGGTGCATCCGACAACCTTGGGAATACAAATGGGTTCCCATTCCCTGGGTTTGTTGGAAAGCATGCTTAAGAGGATCCTTTATCACAGGGAGCTGTCCAAACAGTTCCTGAGTGGGATTTGAACCCTGGTATTCAATGTTCATCTTGATAATCAGTCTGCCTCACTGCTTAGTCATACCTGCTGGGAAATTGATATTAGTATTATGTTCAAGGAATTGTAAGGAACCTTAGAAATGGAGAATGCTTTGTAGAAAGAAATTTGAAACTCGTATATTGAAAGACCTTAGACAGAACCTGCTACAGAATCTGACAATTTAATTCATTCCATTTTGTATGCATGATGTGATCATGTGTATTCTAAGGACCTTTGATCAAACTTGACAGAGCCTGACAGTGAAATTCATGTTCCAGTATGCAGTCATTATAAGATATAGCAAAATTCAAATCATTCACAGTGATAAAGTACATATAGAATGCTGATTTGATATTACATTGGATGCTAGAGTAAAAATGTTAGTGATTGTCACTTGTACCAGTGAAATTCTTTGTCACTTTTCATCTCTGTAATTTTTTTGACATGTCAACCATCAGATCTTATGTGAGGGATGGCCAAATTTAGAGATTTAATCTTAAAAAAAACTTTATGTATTGATGATCTACTATTTGTCAGTAGTGAACCATTTAGAATAAAGACAACCCATACCTTGTTAATACTGAACTATCACTGTAGAAAAATAAAAATACAGCCTAGGATTAAATTCACGTTGCTATTCAGGACCTGTTATTGATACAATGGTTGCTTCCCATAGGCTTTGGATTCCATCTCTCATTCCCACATAAGCATGTTAATTAAAATATTCTCATCCATATGTACTTGTAATTACCCTTGAAAAACTACAAAGTCCAACCCATTTGGGATGCACCTCTTTGTTTATTTTAAATTATCTTCTCACGTGAGAAGTGAAATAGTTTAGAAAAGTCTGTGTAAATTTTCTTTGGAATTAAGGGATAGAGTATATGGTTGCTAGTTTATAGACATCTTTGTCATTTGGGGATAATTGAAATGTGGGTCGGTTAATAACTGTTGACCCTTATATTGTTTTCTTGTTCAGGTGATCCCATCCATGGATGGGCAGTTATTCGATAGCCTCTGCATCTCATTTGTAATTTTGGCTCTTGTGGTTAGTTCAGTCCCTCCCATATGTGTTAGTCGCTTCTTTTAGCATAATTTGGCAAAAGTGTCTTTCATCTGTAGATAGGTGGCAGAGTGCTTCCTCTGCCTCGTTTGGAAAGTATTATGCTTACTATTACTATATGGAGAAAGAGTGTTTTGTGGTGTATCTTGGAACTGTATAAATTAATTTTGATTATTGTACTAATTTTGGCAAATATTCTGCTGTAAATTTATTAATACTCTTGTGGAGTGTAATATTGGCATTAGAGGCACTAAACCTCTGTGAGCTTCTGACCAATCCATGCCCTCTTCCTTTTTTTGACAACAAAAAATTATATTTATCATAATGGGTTACTAACCCTAGCACTTAATGATCGTGCGCTAAAAGGCAATTGATCTGATGAGGGCTCCACATCACAAAAACACAGACACAAGCATCACTTCACCCGCAAGGAAAAGCTTCTGAAGTTGATAGCTTATAACAAGTAACTCATTAACATGACACTCAATCTTCAGGTTCATCTTCTTGGTTATTGCTTCAGGCTAAATATCATATGATAATACCCCTATCGCTCCTCCAGCATGTTTTTTCTGACCCGACGTAGCATATCAGCTTGATTGGTAATCCTCTGCAGGATTCCATGGAGAATGTCTTTTATGGTCCCATTTATATGCTCCTTTTTAAAATGGAGCCTATTCATTGCACGGGTTTTATTTTTCCATTCTTCCACAATGGATTGCCTAGTCAGTGCCACTTCACCTACTAAGGCTTTAGATGGCATTCTGATTTAAGCTAAGTAACTTGAATGAAATGAGAAGGAGAGCTAGATTGGGCCAGTTATCTACCTAGCTCTGCCATGGGCTGTTTTTCCTTTGGACCTGATAATGGATTATTGACTGGCAACTTAAATTGATGAAGAGAAATGCATCCCTCCTCTAGCTCTTTTCGGCAGAGAAAAGATTTCTATTTGGAGAAGCCCTGTCATCAGGTGGTGCTGCACTGAGATTGAGATTTGGGTGCTTGGAGGGAGATATGTTCACTGTCACACCACAGGCCTTCCTTTTCTGGTGGACAGGAGGACTGGAAAAGTGGATAACCCACACTGTTTGTTCAGGTGTCTCATTCCTTCTTTGTATCTGACTGAAGCTTTGAGATATATTGAAGCCTCTATAAGCTGAATGGGACTCCAAATCAGTAGTATGTAAATCCCTTGAATGATTGGTTTTTGCTCTGGTTGCTATGATTCGTACTGTTGTCAACCCCACCCTACAATGCTACATCTTTTCTCCATGGGATTAAAGATCATAAGGCACGTCAGGCCAGGGCCTCCAGTGGCTGTTTTGGTGTCCATCTCTACTCATCTTCTCCATTCAATCTCTTCTGCAAGGACAGAATGCCATAAGGTGTATTAGCGATAAAACCGCCATTGATGTTTAGATTGCCTTATTGTCCTGTTCTTCATTGTGAACAATATTGTGAGAGGCCAAAGTGACTGTAGCAAATGTAGGCAGTAAGTCTTTTGGTAGCCATATTCGGCAGGAAATTTCAAAGATTAGCAAAAGAAGAATGTAATTGAAACACTTGATGGTGGATGACAGGGTATCCATGTACAAATAGACTGGAGAGAAATAAGACAATCCAGAGAGAGAGGAAAGCCAAATGTGGGAAATCCTCCATAGTGCTTCTGTTTACAAAGTAACATAGCCACAAATAAGAAATAAGACTCTATGGACTGAGTCTTCATTCTTTAAGGGAGGAACTGAACTGCCCTATTCAGTTAGCCATTCTCCTCATTGGGCTTTGTTTTTTTTCCCATACTCCCCTTCTTTTTGACAGTGCTATCTTTCTTTAAACACAAAAGCATAAATTCAGTGTGAATTGGTAAAGGACAGATGCTAACATCTGAGAAACCTATAATCCATATTTTATTTTTCTCTCCAAACATGCTAGCTATTTCTTAATTCAAAAATTGATTCAATTTCTAATCAGCATCCTTTACCAGCACTTTAGGGAAGGACACATATATTTAAGAAAAACTTAAAGAGATAGCCCAGCCTTTGTGGTCCACACCTTCCTGGTAAATTTTGATTTGGACAGGATTTCTGTTCCATCTCAGCTTTAGCACAATGATTAAAAAGTGTTTTATGTAAAAGCCAAATTTTTTACTGACATCTCTCTCCGCTGTGCTTGTCTTTTTTTTCATAAAAATTCTGACTATCATTTTACTTTGCATCTTGTCATGCTGCCACAGTAGATCATTCTGGTCTGAATCTATCTCATTCTCACAAAGGCAATCTATTGCTGCCCTTTGTCATTCCTTCAATTCTTGCACATTCTTAACAAAATTCAGCATATCCAAAACTGTCTATAAAGGTGAAAATAAAGCCCCAGTTTCAAAAATGAAACAACATTTGGATTTCAAGCTGTAGAAGAGAGATAACCATAGTACGAGTCCCGTTGTCCTCCCCTGCCTTTCAATTCAAGCCTTCTTATTCTGTATTGAGCATAAACAAGCTGCCTGCTATGTTAGGTAAGGAAAGAAGTAAAATTAACTCAAGAAAAGAAATTCTCTATGCCATTCAGAAGAAGCCTTCTCTACTTCTCTTGAACTACAAATTATAAAAATAATGAACTGTTTTTGTGATGTTTCGTGGGTTTAGATCCTTACAAATGACGTGGTTCCCACCTTTTTGATTATTTCCTTCGGCATAGTGAAAATGGGAAAAACAACTAGTTGGGACTAGCCTGGGAGAATATTTACCTTTCATAGAAGCATAAAGGAAGAGAAACCTTAGCACCTTTGAACAACCAAAAGTAAAATCAATTGCTATTTTGAAGTAAGATATTTTGCAGCTCCAATACCTGAAGCCAGATTCTTATTGGCACCCTTAATTTTCTTTCCTTAAAAGTCTTTTCTTATGAGCTATAATTTTGGGAATGATAGCACAATTCTCTTCTAAAATTTGTGCCAGCCCCACAAATGCCAGAATGTTTTGCTGCTTCTTATAATTCTTCGCTCATTGCCATTTTTTCTTTAGCTAGCTAATAAGTCAGCTGCTCTATTTTTCTTGCGATAGCAGTGAGTAAATTTTATATTCTTTAACATCCTCTTTATGCTATCGTTTTCTTGCAAGATGAAGTTTTATCCACAATTTGTCTTGGTTCTGGTTGGTTCCTTAAAATATTGATATCCCCTAAAGCTATTTTGTTCTTCTTGTTATGATTTCTAACTTGGAGAATTTTGGTAAGAGTCCTTTCCAATCCTTTCCAATCCTTTCCAAGTCTCTTCTGTGGTTTTTGATATTCCTTGAAATATATGTATTTTGCTACAACATAGATTTCAGTAAGCCATTAAAAACTAGAGCAGCACAATGGAGGAATTAATCACATAACAGTGAAGGTACATAATAATATTGTTGTATTTTTACATTATTTTATTAAGTAAAATTAAAGTCATAAGGTGACTTTATTACTAAACCTATCACAAATACTAGTATGACCATTATAACTCTATATTACAAACACTCAAATGATTATTACATTTCAATACATTTACCTATAAAGTAATTTCTGCTCTCTTTCCATACAACCAACTTACCTACCTGACAAACTAACCACCAACATCCTAACATATACTTACCCTACATAACAATAAACTTTGCTTACTAACCTAAGACCTATGACCGATTATATAACCCAAGTCCAATACCTGACAAACTAAGCACATTGAAATATAATGAGACCTATGACCCATTATATAGCCCAAGTCCAATACATTCACACATAATTACAACAAATATCTACATGCTTTTAGATCACACAGACCACAAAAGCCAACACAAATCATAGCCAGAGCCATAGCAGAGAAATATTTGAGGTATAAAGATCTGCTAAGCATTGTCCAACTCTCTGGATGGCATGTACAACTATTTTGAGAATAACAAATGGGAACAAAACTTCCTTTAAAGTGATTCCTGATGCTTTGAGCCAAAGTGCAGCTGGTAAGAAGATGATTAATTTCCTCCTCCATTCCAACCTCAGAGCACATTTGAAGAGTCTTTGGAAAACTTTTCTTTTGAGGCGTACATCCAGTTTGAATCTTCCCTTATGAAGCAACCCAAAGGAAGACCTTAGCTGTAGGAACATCTTTATTTGTCTATATCTTGCTCCATGGTTTGGAGAGATGGGAAATTTGAGAAGCTTCAGCTGAAAATTTAACCAACACATACTGAATTTTCCCCTGATCCTTTATGGTGCCACCTTAAGGATTCATCTTTATCATTTTAAGGGACTCTGAAGCTTATTAGTCTACCAGAGTGTTTTGGAACTTGGTTCAGTGGCTTGAATATATGGAATACTAAATATTTTGATGTACTTCCATACCCATCTCTTTAGGCCTCTGTTCTTCCCATTAACCCAATTACATGCAGGTAGAATTCTAGGGTTCATGTAACTTCATATGCTTAGAAGGGGTAGTCTTTGATCAATGAGTCTAATGAGAAATCAGCTTTTTCCCTGTTTCCCATTTTCCAAAATGATGCCCTCTGAAGAAGGAATCTAGCATACCACAAATTGTTCTAGATGGTGGGACCCTTTGGGAGGTTGTATTTGCTAGATTTTAAAAAACCTTTCTGAGACATTGTTATCCAAATATTTCCCACATTATGTCCAACTTCATTTCCTTTCTCATTCCTTTTAGATGTGCCATGGAAATTTCACACTAAGAACTACGTTTGTTAACTAGCAGGGCACCAAAGGGAAGTTTTTTTGCTCATTTACCGCTTGATGAAAGAAAGTACACTGATTTTTTTTGTCTCCTTGACAATCTTTGTGCGAGCATGGAGAATTGGGAACTGATAAACTGCAATAGATTAATCCACTGATTTCAGTAGCACAAAACTCTTCCGCTTGTGGATGGCCATCTACTTTTCAAGCTAGACAGTCAATTTTTAAATTTTTTACACAGATTACTAACATTCATTAAAATATATCACAAATTTATTCTTTTAATTTACCTGATAAATTTTAAAATTTCCAGCATACAATTTCAATATCAGAGTTGCAAACCAGTAGTTACACTAATTTCTTTTACTTGGATTGTTCAACTTTTGCTGTTCAGGTTGGTTATCTTCTGTCCTTTTTGCTTAAAGTGAAGACAAAAGATCATCTTTGGCACTCAAACATGGGAATATATCTTAGCAGCCCAAAGACAGAAAAGGTGTCAGAAGATGGAGAAAATGATCGGATTAAATATGGTGTGTCAAGTATGCAAGGGTGGCGTGCCAGCATGGAAGATGCGGTGAGGAATAATTTCATACATGGTTGTCAATTGGTTAATGGCTTTTATATGTTAGTTATGTTGCTTTATGGTCTATTTTGGCTTTTGCATTTCTGTGAACATCATAAACTTTCAAACTAGGCAAAGTCATCTTCGAACAACTACTTTTTGTGTATAGAATAATTTTTAAATGCAAGACTTGTTAATTAGAAATCCAAATCTTTGTTTGAGAGGGTATGGATTTTAATAGAACCTTTGTGTTCAGCATTGTAGCTGGTTAATTTAAACTGAAATTATTTCTTAGGGCATCACAAACCAATATAGTGAAATGTATTTGACATGTTTTTCTTTTGTATCTGCAATACATATATATTTCCTTCATTTTGAATTGCACTATTTTTGAATTAAATAGTTTTCAGAATCTGCATAATTTATTAAATATCAGTCAATTCATATTCCATGACAAGAAATGTTCTTTGGATTTTGAGTTGTTGATCTTGCCTTTATGAACAAATTTGTTGAACAGCATGTTGAAATACGTAGTCTATTCTAGTTGGTCAATGGATAGATAATAGAGCAGTAGAATGTATCAGTGTCTTGTAAATGATTCATAAATTCTATCGTTGCCCAATGGAGGTGTATTTGGCATTGGTTTGATGGACAATTTATGTTTTTGAATAGAATTTAAACTATGTGAAACCTGTTTCTTGTATAATCATAAAGGTGAGAAAGCACCCATTAGTATGGTAGTTTAAAAAGTGCATAAAGACTAGTGCATTTGACTGCGGATGGAAGGGAAAGAAGTTTTGTATGAGGTTGAAGCCATTGTTAGCCTTGGAAACCAAAGGAGTTTCTTGCTAACAGGTCAATTGCACCTTCGACTGTAAGTGAAGAATCATTCTTAGCTTGTAGCAAAGCCATGCCAATGTTACAAAGAAGATGTTTGCCTACTAAGGTCCTGGAGGTGATCAAATTTTTGTTTTTTGGAGACACCCAGATGTTTCGACTAGCATTCCCATGGCTACAACTGATGTTTAATCATACCATTTAGTTTACTTGTGATAGTTTTAATGTGGCAATAGTCATACTATGTGTCTCAACTGGATGTTTGGTAAATACAGTTAACTTTATGATATACAAGTAATGTTTTGATCCTCAAACTATCCTCATGTTGCAAGATATCATCTTCTAATTTAGGGATTTGAATTTCCATAGCATATCAATACAAAGCATTTTTGAAATAGAATGTCACATGAAAAGCATATTATATACACATGCTCCTTTTTGGAAGTGCTAGCAGGCTACAAGCCCCAGCTTACACATACTTGTAATTAGATGTATCCAATATAGCTTTCTCTGAAACAGTTAGGAGGCTACAAACTCTAGCATATGTGTAAATTTAGCTGGGTGTTCAGCAGTTATCTAGAATATGCATGGAAGGGAAGACAAATCATGGTGCACATACTTTTCTCCCTTTTCTAGATACACATATCCACATATCAGATATGGGACGATACAGCTTGGAAATGACCCAGATACAGTATCTGGACGGATCTGAATACAAGCTCATATCTGGATCATATTCAAAACATCCAGATATGGTATCAGTATAGGGCTATTAGGAAATTTTTTAAAAATCCAAAAAAAGAAAAAAAATGAAACATTAATTTTTTGGATATAAAAATAATAATCACAAAAAATATAAATAATTATACAAATAATTGTTATAGAATAGGATAGATGTGTATAAATTGTTACTGTTTTTCTATTCTATTCTATAACATCTATTTTATAGTTATTTATATTATTTTTCTGTGATTATATATATCACATTATATTCTATGGCACTTGATGTATAGGACTTGTATGTGTTTATAAATGCTGTATTGAACTGTAACTGGGTCAAGAGGTATTAGAAAACTCAGTATCTGTATCTAATATGGTATCCATTTCCATGCAATGCTAAGTAAATCATATTTTACTATTTTTAGATTCTACATTTGCAAAAACTTGACAATTTTTGTGAGAACTTGTACCTTTTAATGATTTCTAATAACTATGCAAATATGCTATGCAAGAAGTTGGGTAGACACTTTGTTCTCCAAAAAGCACATATTTTAACCAACTATGCCAGGTCCAACTTTTATTCATCTGGGCTGAACCGTAAACTGAAAAAAATCTATAATGCAATTTAGGTGTGAGGGAAGATTGTCTGATCACATGAGTGCCTTGAACCCCTTTTTAGTATCTAAGAATAGCAGCTCTTTTGCTAACCCTAAACTGAAAAATCTATAATATAATTTAGGTGTGAGGGAAGATTGGCTAATCACGCAAGTGCCTTCAACCCTTTGTTAGTGTCTAAGAATAGCAGTTCTTTTGCTAAATATCCAGTTTCTTTTTGAGGGTACCTCGCTAAAGTGCTTAATGTATTTTTACTCATTAATATTGACCTAGGACTTGCTAAGCACAGAAACATCCTAACTCTAGGGGTTGCTTGGAGCCACTCTAAGACCATTGTCTGTAGATGCTCATGTATTAAAATATTTTATATATTATTTTTCTCTTTTTGTATTTCTGTATATAACCATTTCCTTCTGCTTTGCCTGACTTATAATAGCCCTGATCCAGCCAACTTGTTTGTTCTGGAAGAAAAACTATCTCCAGGAACATTTATTTTAAATGGTGTTGTTGTAGCTTTACAGAAAGGTACTTGATTTTACAAGACAGCTGTAATGAAGGCACATAGCTGTTGCTCAGAATGTGTTTCGACAATTATGATTTTAATTCTTAAATGGTCAGTTTTGGAGTCTTGGAGCGGAGTGCAAAATCTAAGCAAGATTATGATTACATTTTATAAGAACCATTATATTGTGTGTCTGAACTAAATCCTACATATATAATGTGTTTTGAATTCCCAAATGCTGACCAATGTTTTCAATGGGACAAGCAGGATTTGTAAAGTTTCCAATAGTAGGTGGAAGATACATAATTGTCTAATTTTCTCTGAAGCTTTATACATCCATTAGTTACAGGGGAAGCACTGGAATAATGTTGTCATCTGCTAGATAAATGATTTGCCATGTTCCAGTGCCCTTTACAAGATTGATAATCTCCATAAATAGTGGGGGAAAAACAGAAAACTTAGCATCTCTCTTGACTATCAGTGAAAAATGAAATGAACTTCAGGATCCTTCTAGAATCTACAGTATATACCCACTTAAAAGTTAATTAAAAGTTAAAATATAAATTTGAAGTTTATTTTGGTTTAATTTATACTAAAACATTGAAAGAAAAAAAATATAAAATTCATTGTTCATGCATATGCATCCTATACTTTCCTCCTGTAATCATTGATAATATTTTAAAAAAAATTCTAGATATTAGTATTTAGGGAGTCTCTGTTATATTGGTCTGTTGTATATAAATGTGAATGAAGTGTCTTTTCTTGTTAAAGCTTAGGCAGTGCTGCCACTGCTGGTTAATTGCTTATAGTTTAATCACATTAGCGGGGGATGTTCTTAGTGGATGGAAATACACGATTGTTGATCTTTAGTAATTTTTTTGATAAATTTTAATTGACTGTGAGATTACTAGGCAGTAGAGTACTGTTTGCTGTCACTCTACTTATATTAGTTTCTTGGTTGCTGCCAGATCTTGCTTGAGAAAATAAAATATTTGTTAGGATTTTCTTTGATCGTTGCTTACTGTAAAATATACATGTATTTATGAATTCTTCAATTAACATGGAATTTGTTTGGGATGCTTTTTTTCAGCATGCTGCTGTCCCAGATTTTGACGATGGCATGTCTTTCTTCGGTGTTTATGATGGTCATGGAGGTATTCAATAACGATTTTAACACAATTTGATTGAAGTTTGATAAGTCAAATGCAATTTATTATTTGATTTCAATAATGAATCAGGATTTTACAACTACAAATATAACTTTATAATCTGTACATTTTGTTGAACTTGTAATTTGCTCCTCAATGGAATTCATGCTTGTAATTATAATTACAATGACATATTGTTGCTGTTTTGAACTTGCAATTGTTCTTTAACATTCCCAAATGCAGGATAACCCAGCAATTGTTTGGCCTGAAACCTAACGTGGTTGCTGATCTTCATTTAATATTTATTCATGCTCACTAAAGGTGTGCCTACCCATACTGACTTATATATCCTGAGAAGAAGAGCATAATTTGGCTAAACATCATCTTAACGTTTCTTTAGGAGTTGGGACAATCTTAAGGTTTGCCTAGAAATAGCACACAATGGAAAAATTGAGTTTTCAGCAACTGATCTTTTTTTAAAATTGCCACCATAGTTTAAAAAGTTGTTACTAAGCAAAACTCAGCAGACCCAAATTTGACTTGGACTCAGCAACTCAGAAAAGAATCAGCAAGTTTCCCAAACATAATTTACAAAATAATCTTTAAAAACATGTATGATACATCATAAAAGTTTAAAACTGATTGTAAAGAATTCACGTGTGATAATTGATTAGTACTACGTAGTTTTTCTTTCATTCATAATCTATGTCACACCAAGTTTCCGTGGTGGGGACAGCAAGGGATAGAGGGATGCATTTTGGGGATGGATTTTTTGGAGGCCATTTTATTGTATGGTAAGGGGTGGCTATTTAAAAGAAAGAAAAAAGTTTAAAAAATAGGCAAATTTCAAATATTCATATGGTATCATTGATAAGGCGTTCATCATATATATAATAGATCATCAATACATAACGTTAGAGTTGAATTGAGAGTTCATATGATAGTTGACAAGCAATTTAACAAAAAATATTTGCTTTTAATTGTCAATGTGTATATCTATTGTATAGAAATTACATAAAAAATTTCCAAGGGCTGCAAGTTTCAACTACAAAATGACAAAAACATAGAAAATATGCTATTGCCCTAATTGACATTTGTTAACACTGCTTCGAAATTGGAGTTTGAGTCTAAGCCATTGCGACTATGAGGGCTGCCTCGTACAATTGAATCCCAACTAATCCCTCTTGCGCCTTCTTATCAATCTGGGTGGTGTCTTTGGGATCAACATCCCACCATAAAGTTGGAGTCTGTCAATACTTTGGAGTTTGATGATCATGAAGTTGCAAGGCACAATGCATGGCCACCAACTTCTCCACTCACTTGGAGTTAAGCCTATTCTTATTGATAGATTGGATGAAGCTATATGTGGATCAATTCCTCTTTGCAGTAGAGGAATTGACAACCTATAAAAGGAGGTGAATGGTGAGCATCCTCAACTCTAGTTTATTCTTTCCATGTCATTCCATGCCCACCATGCAATTGGGTTGGTTTGAGCAAATGTAGCTTTATCTTGACTTGTAGTTTGCTAAATGTTGGACCTTGAAGATTAGTTAAGGCAAGCCATTGTATGCAAAGTAAAGTTGACTTCTCACTTGAATAAGTCTTTTGAAGTGCTTTCATTAACCCTTCTTTCACCTATTCATCATTACAAGGAGGCAGCCTCTCAACCTTTGGTGCATGCCATTTGGGATTTAGAGCAAAGATTGCCATATGAAGAGGGGTGTTCATAGTGTTTTATTGTTGCATCACAATGGGCTTGATATGCTTCTCATATAATCCTAAGTCAGGATCCTATTACAAATTGCTTGCTTTATTTGCTCAAGCATATTGTGAAATGTCTCATAAATCTCTACAAGACTAAGATAGTTTGTATTAGCACATCTAATGTCATCTACAATAAGTGAGATGAAGGAGCAAACACATCTGCAAAAAAAAAAAACTTAAATGACAGAGAGTGAATGTTGATACAAGAATGAATAAGATTATCAAGTTACAAACAATAATAAATTAATAATTTAATAAAAAAATCATTTTTTTTACCTCATAGTGGGTCACCAATCATTATCAAGAATCTTTTGTTTGACACTTTTTTCTTCAACAATGTTTGCGTTAGGCTATCTACCCCACTCTAGATTATCATCAGTTGTATAGCCCCCTATACCCCAAGCATCCGCTTGAACAAAATGAAATAATTGGCATAGTTAGTCTCCATAGGTTTTAAGGATTCCTTTTTGGAAAAAATTGTGAAGAGAGCAATTGAGCTGTGGTGGTTGCAATTGAACATCTAAATATCTCTAGCTTCTACCACCTCTTGCTTCACCCAATCCATCTTTCAAATGTCTTTCGATGCACTATTCAATGCATGAACACAACATGAGTTCCAAAATATGTGCTTGCAAGCACCCTCCACCATCATGCTTGTTAATTTGCATAAACGTGCTAAATCAGTGACCACCTACACAACATTTGAGGTCCCAAACTATGGGCTCTTTCAAAATTTGAAATTGGAAGTCCACACCGTTGTGCTTCCCTTCCCTGAACAATCAACAACTCTAATAAAATAAGAGCTAGGTGCATATATGACTATGATGTCGATGAGTGGCTGATGTTTATCGGTCCACCCGTGCCTAGCAATAGAGCAAATTGTCCTAATTCTTGCTGTTTCATGTCCTCCACCAAATTCACCTTAGAATATTCTTTATCGAGGGTAGTTTATAGTTTATTTTCTCTAGGGGGGGCAAATGAGGGACCAAGAACATTTGTCTAAAGTAAGGAGAGCGTGACCCATGAAATGGGATAGCACTATCATGTAAAATATTGGCAATGAAAGACTTTGCCACATCTCTTGTTGGCATATTGAACAAACTTGCAATTGTCCTTGGCCTCTTATTACCACTAGTCTTTCTCTTTCCTCTTGTGGAAACATCACTACTACTACTAGCAACCATGGATGGCATAGCTAATTGTGCAAACTGTAATTTACTGTGTTCCATGGCCTTTTGGGGACGGGGACGGGGGGACGGCTGGGGACGCGTTTCCGGGACGTTTCCTAGGGGCCCATTTTTAGGGGACGGTAGGGGACGGCGACATACAAAATACATATATATATATGATTTTTTCAAAATTTATTAATATATTATAGATAGAGAGAGGGAAAGAGAGAGATATATGTCAATAAATTAATAATTGCTAACAAAAATATCAATATATAAATAAATCGCGAGAGTAGTAGCATAACAACATAATAAATGTCATTAAAGCATTATAAAATTTATCATAGCAATATCAAACATCAATAAAACCATGGTCTATCAATATCAATAAATTGCGAGAGTGGTACGAAATGGAACTAAGTGCAACTCCCAGCTCCTCAAGGCATCCCAAACACAAACAAAATGCAGCTTGAGTGAAGAAAAAAACGCAGTCAAATAGAGCCCAACCACAATTTTACTCTAGGCGTGAGAAACAAAAACTTAAAGAAATCTGTTTCATGCCTCTTTAAAATGCAAAAACGTCTCTGTTAAATGCCCAAACGCAGGAGCAAAATGCCAAAAAATCATTTAGACTGAGTTGAGGCAGAGATTTTCCCGTGCTTTGCTGTGTGAAGTTGTTGCAGGTGCCGTCGCTTGTCGTGAGAGCAAAATAATATCATTGAATCTTATGAAACTTTATTAAGTTTCATTTAAATTTTTGTTTTTAGACTTTACACAAACGCATTATGTTGCTGTGGGCCCACAAAACATTTAATAGCAATATAAAATGTTTTAAAAAACAAAATTTTATGTTCTTTAATTTTCTGGAGCTCCATATACACGGGGGACGGTTAGTCGTCCCTGGGGACAGCGAGGGACGTTTCCGCCGTCCCCCGCCGTCCCCGGGGACGGAGGACCGTTCCCAGACAAGAGGAAACGTTCCCTGCCGTTTCTTGTGAATTTTCCTGATTCGGGGACAGCCGGGGACTGTCCCCGATGTGTCCCCCCGTCCCCGGGACGGATGGGGACGGGTACAGGGGGTTTTGGGGCAGGGGACGCGTCCCCGTGTAACACAGGTAATTTATATTGACATTGACACACCATTAGACCTGCTTCCACTTGAATAAAGAATCTATTAACCTTTACCTTTTCATTCTCCTTTATATCTAGACAAAATTTAACCCCTTGTTTTGTAATGCCTTAGAGACGGCAATATACTTTGGTGTAGCTCCTTCAAAAATCTTTGTTGCAAATATGACACAACCACACTACTTTCCCTCAAATTTTTCTTTTTATCTTTGTTTGGGGTTGTCACAAATTATAGAAGAGGTTTATTGGGTTTGAAAGGGCTCTTTGTGTAAGGTTTCAAGATGGTGGAAGTGCATTCAAATGAGTCATGTGGCTTTTTCTCCTTCACCCATAGCACTCCCACACAATGATGAATCCACAAATGTGGTTGAAGCTCTTACATTTCTTTCTTCCATTTCATGTTCATTACTGTCAATGCATCTGCCCATGTTTTGTGAAAAAAGAATGTAAGCGCAAATTGAAAATAGAAGAAAAAAACAAATTCTTCCTTGAAACTTTGAAAAAAAAGAGAAGAAAAAGAAGGAAATATACAATTACCTTTGCTACCAGTTTTGCTATCTCAGTACTCATTGCTCACTAATGCCACCCCAGTTTTGTTATCTTTAGTTGCACCTTCAAACCTTGCTCAAAATGTTTTTTTTCCCTGTAACTTTGCTGCAACTTTTTTTCTCATGTAAAAATGATTTGGAATGGAAGAGGGAGGCTTCTTTTAACCATTTAGGGTTGAGTGTGGTGTGGGGTCCACAAAAAAAGAATAAAATATTTTTCTTTCATTTTGAGCTTTTAAATTTTTTTTGAGCTTTATTGTGTGGGCACAATTTGCTGCCCCTGTGCAGTATTGTTATTTTTGGGACATTTTTGCAATTTTTTTGATAGGGAATGGTAGGTGGATGTTTTTGAGGCATCCCCACGTCCTTGGTTTGGGAACGTGTCTAGAAGGGACAGGGACATGTCCTTTGGGAAAATAGTTTTATAATTTCATAGATTTAAAAAAAAAATACACAATTACACATGATTTATGATTGATGATCGATCATATTTCATTAGTTCATAGTTATTACTTATCACTAATTAGTGTCAAGTTCAACAATCATATGATCATAAATTTTAAACATCATAGTGGCTAGAAAAGCAACAAAACACATCATAGTGGCCATAAACTAAACTTTTGTATAACATTGGGCGCTACTTTATGGTAAACTGAAATATCTCTTCCATGGACTCATGCAAGATGATATTTGAAATATTTGATGTCTTTGATGTTTTTCCCAGAGTAATTACACACTTGTTTTGTTTCTCTCTCTAGGGTTGCATGCTTCAAAATGGGGTCTATAGATGCCATATCTCTCTCTAAAATAAAAACTAAATTTCAAACTCTGCACAACAAAGGATAGGACACATGAGTTCACTTGACACCACGACATAACCACGCTTCCACACTGATGCCTTCTCAAAAAAGACCAATGCGTTTACATGGGGCTGCTTCGAGGAGCAGATATTGTGAAAATCACTAGGAAACTTTGCAAAATAGAAAACAATTCTAAAGGAGAATTCACATGCATATGAAATATCTAATATTCTATTATTTTACAACACTACACAAAGCTTTTGCATATATAGGCAAGAGTGGAGTCCCATCTAAAAACAAACTCTCTGAGTCATCATGTGATAAAACCAATACTAAGAGTCAAACATTGTTTGTCAATTCTTCTAAAGGTAAATGAAAGCCTAATCAAAAGTCTAAATCCAATGATAAAACAAACTCTACTTGCTTTTGTTCAAATCAACTTTTTAAAACCACCGAGCATAAGTCTATTCCTATATTGAATGAGATCTTCCCTAGACTTAAGTGGAAGCTTAGTGATCCATGTTCTTTTTGTGGAAAGAATAGTTGTATGGAAAATTAATGTTCGAAGAGATTAGAACCTTTGGAGGAAGCAATGAAACAACGTAAGATCACCATTTCTTCTCCTTCTTCTTCTTCTCCTTCACTTTCTTCTACTTCCAAAGGAAAATAGAAAGCTCTTTCTACTCAAACGTTGGTTGCATCTTTAGACGGTTGGATTCTAGATTCTTGTGTTTCACATCATATGATACTTTCACCTAAGTCTTCACTTCTCTCACAAATAGCAGTTCTTCATAGATTGCAGTGGGGGATTCTCACAGATAAATGTTTTCGTCTTTGAAACGGTTAAGTTGACAAATGTGTGTTTCAATAAGGCCTTTTATGTTCCTAAGATACCTACAAATCTTCTTTCTACTATATTAGATTTGGCATTTTGATGGTGGAAATACAATTGTTTTATCCACATGATGTTGTAAGTAGAGATTTGCAGAATCCTGAAATAATGATTTCTTTAGGACTTTTGATCATGGTTCGCACTTGTATAATTTGATGGGTTTGGGTAATCTACAGGTTCATCCTTTTTTGCTCACTCTGATTCTTAGAGCAAACCGTGGCATGAACATTTTGGGCATTTGAATTACTGGTACTTAAAATAGTTGAGCATACAAGTTTTAGTACTTGGCCTCCCTAAGGTGTCTTGCACCAATTGTTTTATTGTGGTTGTGTCCTTGAAAAACACCATCAAGATCCTTTTCCCAAAGGAAAGGCCCACTGTGCTACAGCTCCTCTAGAGTAGGTCCGTAGTGACCTTATTCAATTTTCCACTCCTTTGTTTTTAGAAGCCAGGTATTTGCTAACTTTTATAGATGACTTTTTCACACTGTACATGGATGTAATTTTTCAAGTGCAGAAATGAGGTCTTTGCAAGATTTTTCTTCAAGGCATTCATTGAGAATCAGTCTTCACTTCTGATCAAGATAGCACTCACCATTAGCATATAGTCCCTTACACACCTCAACCAAATGGCATATTTGAAGGAAAGAACAACACTTTGAAAGAGATGGTAAATTACTAAATTATATGATACAGTCCAAAAACATATCACTTGCTTTTTGGGCTGAGGTAGTCAATTGTACCAGCAATATTTAGAACTGCATGCCCCACAAGGCTGTGAGGAACATGACACCTGAGGAGGCTTGGATCCATGTCAAGTTTGATGTTTCTTCATACCTAGATTTTAGTAGTGCAGCTTGGGCATTTATCCTTAAAATCAAAGCCATGGAGAAGAAGAGTCAACCTCTTATTTTTGTTGGCTACTGTGAGGATGTGTTATTTGTTTCAGTTTCACATGATATTTTGTTTTGGTGGGATGTCAAGGTTGATGAGCACTCCATTCTTACAGAGCCTACATACACTCTATTCTATTAAGGTAAATACCTCCAGAAGATGCTTCTTTATGTGAGAGATGACACATATGCTGCTAGAACCTAAGAAAGCTTATCCTAAGTGCATAATAAAACCAGGGTAACAAAACTAATGCATAAATATAATGCTCTAATAGATATTGTTAGAGATAGGTACAAAATCATGTGGGTTCGCAGGAGCCCTTTGTATCTTTGCACAAAAATATCAATCAGATGGAAACTTCACATAAACTGAATAGCATTTAAGATGACGCAGCCTGTACCCATGGGATGGGGTATGTGGATGGAGCCCTAAGTATTGCTTGAACAAAATATCAATTAGATGGAGACATTGTAAAAACTAAACAACATTTAAGATGACACATGGCCTTTGCCCATGTGATGGGGTATGCATATCTGATAATCCCTAATCTTATTCTCTCAAGTTGAAGTAGGTGGTGGTTGCAGGCCAACTTTAATTGCTTGAGTGATGCAGACAGATATGTAAACAACATTATGCATTTGAGAGAGTTTCCTAAGCCTTGGAAAATGTATATGCTCGAGTCATGCAGACATATCTGTAAACAACATTATGCTTTTGAAATAATTTCCTTGGCCTTGGGAAATGTATATGCCTGAGATCTATGTTACTGGGTTCGCCCATTTCTGGAGACATACCCATACCAAACTGGAGAGGGTATGAGTCCCTGGTCCGGTCCCTTCTAGGTATGCCCAGTGTTTGTTCCCAGAACTGTGGTTTTGTCCTGGGTACATTACATTTCTAGGATTCGTCTCTGTGGATTCATCCCGGTTGCATCTCAGGACATATCCAGGATGAATCCACAGTCCTAGGAATGAACCTTAGGCATACCTAGGGTAAATGCTGGAAAATATATATATTTAAAAAAAATTCTGATTTTTAGGATCAACTAATTGCAGTTAAGCTCTGTCAGTTTTCTTCTTTTAAATATTTTTTTCAATCACTGTTGAGCTCTGTCTTGGCAAGAAAATGTTTTGAACAAATGAATTCTGAAAAATATCTGACACATTTTTCCACCATACACTCTGATTTTGTATCCTGTACATGCAGCTTGAATTGATCTTTCACAGTTTGCACATTAGGCTCCATATTCTACTATTCATTCAATGACAATGCCACTTGATATGCACAGTAAAAGGACATTAAGATTTCACAGTATACTAGAATGACGGTTATTCTTAAAACTTTATGTGGGAATTACAGCAGCAAACAGAACATGTACTGCTCTACATATGGTTCTTTAGCTTTTCTTTGATACTATTAGTTATGGGCGGATCACATATCTATCTGTAGTTTTTGAATCTTTTGTAATCCCTGGATATCTAGCAGTCTCTATTGATCAAATATTCATATTAAGCGACTGATGGGTTATTGTAACCAATGAAGGCTGCAATTTTGCAACAGTATTTCCCTTGAATATATATGCTATTTTATGTGTTTATATTTATTTTAATATATTTTATGTCTCTCTCTCTCTCTCTCTCTCTCTCTCTCTTTATATATATACATATATAGTATGGCCGAACCCATATGAACCTCAACCTTCAACCTGAATCTGAATCCATAGCCCGAGATCTTTAGAGCAGACTCCACTTCAGCATAAGAGCAGTCATTACCTAGCTCCAAAGTTTGATGGGGTATGATTGGAAACAAATAGTGATGGCCACTTTATTAGACATTAAGTATAAATGTTTAACATGGGATATAAAAGATAAAATGTTGTAATGATGAAATTTGACTTTAATCTGTGAGTGAAAGCAGACATTGTGAAATCTGAATGTTATCGACACATGAATTCAATCATTGCAGACATTATTGTGGAAGACACTTCGCAGAAGCATTGCTGCAAGGAGCAAACACCAACAAGGATCAGTCAGGGGCATAGTCAACCATGAGTAGCAGTTAAGAGTGCAGGTGATGTCTTTGCATCAGAGGCCACAGAAATAAAACAACATATTACTGTGCAGAATGGCCACATAAAATGTACAAATCACTGGGAGGGTGCACATGCTGTCAGACCTTGTGCAGATCATGGTTGGTACAGAACTGTTGAAAGATGCAGTTTGAACATTGAAGGGGGTAGAGTGTTGGAGATGAATGAGATAAGTTCTGAATGCAAAGTTCTCATAATCTCATATTTCCAGAACTATAATTTGAATTTCTGTATGTAAAGGAGATTACCGGAATTGTTTTATGCAATGGTCTTCCATTTTCCCACAATTGACAACAATCAGTCCTTCAAAGCTCCAATAAATCGCGGATAACAATCCAAATTTTCAGTTATTAGTCTGGTACAAGATTTGTTTGTGTCTTTGAGGTCTTCATCTGCTATTGAACATGGCTAATACTCAAAATTTAGTGTTACTTTACTCTTACAAATTCACCAGGAAAAACTATGAAGTTTGGAGTCTTTGTTACTTTACTTTATGTAACCATTGGGATTGTGATCATAATGTTTTGGGGAAGGAAGTTAGTGTTGATGTTATTTAGCAGCGGCAGGCTGATCCTTCCAGACCCACGCACAGATTGAAGGCAATTTAAATGATAGCCTGAAACGGCTATTTAAATTGTGTAGATTATTTTTTATGAAGTGGCACGACTTTTCATCTTGGCCGACATGAGACATTTGAAGTGACATGTCTTTCATTGAATATAATTTAATGTTTGTTTATTTTGGAAAGTCGTCACACTCCTTCAAGGCCGACTTCTCTTCTTGGTGAAACGCAATGTCAAGAGGCACGGGTATAATGAAGCCGACTTCTCTCTCATTGGATGCGTCTTAATGAAGTGGCGCCTTATTCTATTATGGCCAACTTGTCCTAAAAGGATGCGTCTCTTCTTCTCCTCTTGTATATATATTAGATGAGTTCTATTCATTCCATCATCAATTGAGAAGTTTGATATTATTCTTTGAAGTGCGAATTACTACCAAGGCAGTTCGAGTTCATTACTTGAGAAAAGATTAATTCTTATAGTTGGCTGAGATTATCTTCAATCTGATAGTTCACAGAATCAGATTGTAGTGCATGTGTTAGGCCTTCATTTTCGGCCTCTATTGTAAGAGTGACTTCATTATTATTCAATATATAAGAGATATATTGTTGCTGGGTTTTTCTCCCTCAAGAGGAGGGTTTTCCCAGGGTATCTGCTGTGTTATTGTGTCTGATTTTGAATTAATTTTCTGTGCATTTAATCTGATCACTAAAATTAACATGGTATCAGAGCGGGTTTGAGGAGATCATGATCAGATTTGTTTATACAGCGATATTCTTTTCTCTTCGTTATAATTCTTGTCTATCTCTACCTTTGTCAAGATGGTGAACGGTTTGAAGATTGAGGACAGACTTGAAGGAGCATCAAACTTCACCTCATGGAGATTTAGGATCATGCTTACCTTGTGTGAAAATAACTTGGGTGAGTTTGTGGAGTCCAGTGTTCCTGAACCTGAGGAGGAAGAAGAGAAGTTGCAATGGGTGAAGAAAGATATCAACGCAATGAAAATATTTGTTGATTCTGTTAAGGATCATATCGTTCCTATTGTCTCTAAATTGAAGACGGCAAGAGACATGTTTAAGACATTGGAAGAAATGTACAAAATCAACAATACCAGCCGGGCACTTGCACTGAAGCAACAACTACACCATGTGAAGATGGCGAAGGGAGAATCTGTGATTGCATATTTCATGAGGATTTCAGATTTGAGAGATCAGCTCTTGACAATTGGACATATGGTTGATGACAAAGACCTGACTATGCTTGCTCTCAATGGTCTCCCTTTGTCTTGGGAATCCTATATTCAGGGAATCAGTGCAAGATCAAAATTGCCTAAGTTTGATCGTCTAAGGTCAGATTGCATTCAAGAAGAATCAAGGTTGGTGGCTAGAGGCATTGGTCAAAGTTCAAAGAATGAAGATATTCATGTTCTCGCCTCCCATGCTTTGAAGAAGAAAGGAAAAGATGGAAGGAAAGGGTTCTTCAAGAGGAATCGAGATAAGGGAAATGATGATGCACCTGCCTCCAAGAAGAAGAGAGACATGTCCAAGATTCAATGCTTTAGGTGTGATAAGTTTGGCCACTTTGATAAGCATTGTCCAACTAGACCTAAGCAACAAGCCACCGTTGCAGATGTTGATGATGCCTCTCTGCAGAAGGATTCATGTGAATACTTGTTCTATTCAGCACTATCAAGCAATGTACCTACAGATACCAACACTTGGCTGATCGACAGTGGTGCTTCACGACACATAACTGGATTTAAGGAGCACTTATCAAGCTTAGTGGAGAAATAATTTTTGGAACAAGTTATTATTGGAGATGATGCTGGCTATTCCGTAAAAGGAATTGGGACCTCTACTCTTCATTTGGATTCTGGCATTACACTTTAGTTGAGAGATGTTTTGTATGTCCCAGGAATCAAGCGCAATCTTATTTCTATTTCAGCTCTAGAAGATGGAGGATATCAAGTTGCCTTCTCCAAAGGAAAAGTTCTTGTGTGGATGGGGAATTCTAGTTTCAAGGATGCTCAAGTAATTGGTGTTAGACATGAAAGCCTTTATAGGCTATGTACGCGTCCTCTACAAGCATTAGTTCATGATTTCTCAAGCCTATGTGATCTGTGGCATCGAAGATTGGCGCACCTCCACTTCCGAGCCTTACCTATCATGGAGAAGATGGTCAGGGGACTTCCCAAGTTCAATCAGGAGCATGGAGGAACCTGCAAAGGATGTGCTATGGGTAAGAATTCAAAAGCCCCTTTCCACAGTAGAGAAAGTAGATCTAAGTGTATTTTAGACCTTATTCATTCTGATTTATGTGGACCTATGTCTGTTCCTTCTTCGAGTGGTTTCTTGTATTATGTTCTTTTCATTGATGATCACTCTAGAAAGACTTGGATTTATTTTTTGAAAACTAAAGAGTCTGAGGAAGTGTTAGAAAGGTTCAAGGAGTTCAAAGCTCTTGTAGAGAATCTTTCCGGTAAAAGAATCAAGATCCTTAGATCTGATAATGGAGGAGAATACACCTCTGGAAGCTTTTGAAATTTCTGTGTTGATGCTGGGATTGAGAGGGAGTTCTGTGTCCCCTATAATCCTCAACAGAATGGTGTTGCGGAGAGAAAGAACAGGACGATTGTGGAATCAGCAAAAGCCATGATGCATGATTAGGATCTACAAACCTTCTTATGGGCAGAAGCTTCTAGGACTGCTGTGTATGTTCAGAATAGAAGTCCTCACAAGGTCTTGGAGAATATGACTCTGGAAGAAGCCTTTACAGGGAAGAAGCCCGAGGTTAGTCATTTGAGGATCTTTGGATGTCTTGTCTATGTTCATGTTCCAAAAAAGAAGAGAACTAAGTTGGAGCCTTCTGGCAAGAAGGGAATATTTGTGGGCTATAGTGAGACATCAAAAGCCTACAGGATATATGTTCTAGGTCAGAAGTTGATTGAAATTAGTAGAGATGTCACATTCGAGGAAGATATTGCATTTAGAAGATCCAAGGGAACTCATGTGGAGATTGACTATGATGAACCTCCTCAGGATATGGAAGTTGACCATACTCCTAAGATTTAGAGGGAGATTTCAGAATTGAAGGAAGATGTTGATCCAGTTGAGCCCTTGGAACCTACTGATGGGCCTACCGATATTGTGATTAGAAGGAAGAGACCTCTTTGGGCCAGGCAAACTATGCAAGAGGTTGAAGGGTTTGTAGCTCCTAGAGGTACATTCAGAGAAAGTAAAAGGCCACATAAGTTCTCCAGTTATGTTGCCTTGATGAGTCAGATTATTGAATCTGAGCCTTCTAGTGTGGAGGAAGCTTCCAGTCAACAGGTTTGGAAAGATGCTATGACATAGGAGTACCAATCAATTCTCAAAAATGATGTTTGGGACATTGTTCCTAGACCCGAAGGCAAATCTGTGGTATCTTCGAAATGGCTCTTCAAGATTAAGCATGCAGCTGATGGGAGCATAGAGAAGTACAAGGCAAGATTCGTGGCTTGTGGTTTTTCATATAAAGAGGGAGTTGATTACGAAGAAACATTTGCTTCTGTTGCTTGCTACACTTCTGTCAGGACCATCATTGCCATTGCTACATCTAGAGGATGGAAGATTCATCAAATGGATGTGAAGACAGCTTTTCTAAATGGTGTGATCGAGGAAGAAGTTTACATCGAGCAACCTGATGGGTTCGAGGTACATGGGAAGGAGTCTCATGTTTGCAAACTGAAGAAGGCCTTGTATGGTCTTAAGCAGGCTCCTCGTGCATGGTACGAAAGAATTGATCGTTACCTGTCAAGTTTGGCTTCTTGAAGAATGATGTTGATTCTAATCTATACTTTAAGGTAATTGATAGTGAAGCATTGATTTTGGTCTTATATGTTGATGATTTGATACTTACTGGAGAAGAGCACTTGATCATTTGAGATGAAAGATCTTGGACTTATGCACTACTTCCTTGGCTTAGAAGTTTGGCAGAAACCAGATGAGATGATTTTAAGTCAAGGGAAGTACACCATCGATGTACTCAAGAGGTTTGGTATGATGGATTGCAAATCCATGTCTACACCTATGGAGACCAACCTACATAAATTGAAGGAGGCTGCAGCCAGTTCAGACTTGGTGGATCCTACATTGTACAAATTGCTGATTGGATCCTTGATGTATCTAGTTAACACTAGACTAGATATCTATTATGTTGTGAGTGCACTTAGTCAGTTCATGTGTCAACCGAGACAGATACATCTTGTTGCAGCTAAACATATCCTGAGATACTTGCGTGGCACAGTTGGATATGGGTTGAGATATTCTTCAGATGTTGACTTGGAGCTACATGGTTATACTGATTCTAATTGGGCAGGATGTGTTATAGATCGGAAGAGTACCTCTGGTTGTTGCTTCAGTTTGGGTTCTGCTATGATATCCTGGTGTAGTAGGAAGCAGTCTTCTGTGGCATTGAGTACAGCAGAGGCAAAGTATATTGCAGCTTGTATGGCAGCTCAGGAAGCAGTATGGCTTCGTAAGCTCCTTGCAGGATTGTTTGGACAATCAATGGAGCCTACTATCATTCATTGTGATAATCAGAGTTGCGCGAAGCTTTCTGTCAATCCTGTGTTTCATGACAAAACCAAGCATGTTGAGATTAAATACCACTATATCAGAGATATGGTATTGAGAAAGGCTATACAGTTGAAGTATATCAACACTGATGAGCAGACGGCAGATATTCTCACCAAGCCTCTCTCCAGAATAAAGTTTGTGTACTTTCGAGATAAGCTTGGTATGGTGGAGAATCCAGCCTTAACTGAGAAAGAGACTCAGTATCAGTGATAGCCTATAATGAGTTCTTCTTTGTGGAGAAAAGTTCGAGGTGAAATCCCTTGTTAATGCATTTCTCTTTGAGATTTGAGGTGAAAGCCCTTGTTTCCACCCTCTGAGAAGAGTCATGGTGGATGCCATGTGTGTGACTCCATGACACATCTTGTACTTGTGAAAGTCATGTTGAGGTGACAACATCACACAAGTGATGAACACTTGTACACACCATAGTATGGTTGTAGCCATTATGGTTGATATCATGTTGAGGTGATATCTGATATCATGATGAGGTGATATCTGATATCACAATGAGGTGATATTCTTCTTTTCCACTTTCGGTTGTAGCCATTGTGGTAGACATCACGTTGAGGTGATATGTCTTATGCAGCTGGAAGTATCATCCCTAGCTGAGAGGGAGTGTTGATGTTATTTAGCAGCGGTAGGCTGATCCTTCCAGACCCACGCACAGATTGAAGGCAATTTAAATGATAGCCTAAAACGGCTATTTAAATTGTGTAGATTATTTTTTATGAAGTGGCATGACTTTTCATCTTGGCTGACATGAGACATTTGAAGTGACACGTCTTTCATTGAATATAATTTAATGTTTGTTTATTTTGGAAAGTCGTCACACTCCTTTAAGGTCGACTTCTCTTCTTGGTGAAACGCAATGTCAAGAGGCACGAGTATAATGAAGCCGACTTCTCTCTCATTGGATGCGTCTTAATGAAGTGGCGCCTTCTTCTATTATGGCCGACTTGTCCTAAAAGGATGCGTCTCTTCTTCTCCTCTTGTATATATATTAGATGAGTTCTATTCATTCCATCATCAATTGAGAAGTTCGATATTATTCTTTGAAGTGTGAATTACTACCAAGGCAGTTCGAGTTCATTACTTGAGAAAAGATTAATTCTTATAGTTGGCTGAGATTATCTTCAATCTGATAGTTCACAGAATCAGATTGTAGTGCATGTGTTAGGCCTTCATTTTCGGCCTCTATTGTAAGAGTGACTTCATTATTATTCAATATATAAGAGATATATTGTTGCTGGGTTTTTCTCCTTCAAGAGGAGGGTTTTCCCAGGGTATCTGCTGTGTTATTGTGTCTGATTTTGAATTAATTTTCTGTGCATTTAATCTGATCACTAAAATTAACAGTTAGATCCTCTCCAATTGTTGATGGTTTTGATAATTGTTACAAAGAGGTGCTTTTATTCCTCAAACTTTTTGTTTTAACTTTTTGATGATCTCATACTTGAAGTCTGTAATCCCACTTTTGTTGTTATCATGTGGACAAGTTTGAAAAAATAAGTACCGGACGTTTGATAGCATCATGCATTGTATGTAGAACTCATTTTCCACAAAGATGATCAAAAGGGTAGTCCTTATCCAAACACTTGTTTAAGTTGAAAGACCTAAATGATTAGTTATCTGCTATAAGCAAATTGGTAGATGATGAATATATGGTTTACTTTGATGTTGAACAGTTTGTTCCTTTCCAATGAGACATTTATTTAGTCTTTGAATCCATTGGTTGAGATTCCAATATTAAGCTTTGAGTAGGTCAGTACATATCTCTTGCATAGTTGGGGGAGTCCACTTATAGATGTATAAAAATTGCTTTTGCAACACAACACAAAGGCAATGTAAAAGACATTTGGGGAACTACTGCTTAGCTTAGTATGACAAATTTGGCCTTTTACACCATTGCTTAGGTGTAGAGTTTTGACAATTTGAACAGGCGACCTTTGTTTCTCAACTGACGTATGCAAAAAGTCTTATAGAGAAATTCAACTTGTTAGAATCTAATCTGTTGTCTACACCCATGAAGGTTGTGCTTAAACTTTTAGCTCATGCTGATTCACCATTGGTTAATGAATCAATATTCAAACAATTGGTCAGTAGGTTGTTCTTCTTACATACACTAAACCAGATCAATGTTTTGGCATGAACTATCTTCCTGGGTTCCTATCACAACTGAATACTCATTCACTATCAAGCAGCAAAATGACTCCTTAATATGTCGTAGTTGTCATTTTGAGTCACTTTACTTTGGCATCTTGTTCAAGTAGCCTTCAGAGTTCAAGTTGCCTGTATAGACAGACTCTAATTGGGCCAGTTTTGTTGACATAAGAAGATCTGCTAGTGACCACGTCTTTGCTACAAATTCAGGAGTTATTTCAAGGAAAAGCAAACTTAAACATTATGTAGTTAGCGTAATTAGAATATGTTATATTCTGTTAGTAGTTGTGCAGTTGGCTTGTTTTGTTAGTTACTTGTTTGCTTTGGGTTGTTTGTTTATGAATGGTTATAAATGGTTACCAACAGTCATGGTCTAACTGACAACTGGTGGGGCCTTTAAATAGAATTTCTGTAGTCAGGGAAGGGGCTGATAATTGATTAGTTTCTCACAGTTCTACACTCATTGTAATAAAAAACTACCTTCAATAAAGCAATAACTGTGTTTTTCGTCTATAATCAATTTGGTATATACCATTCTTAGTTGTATATTTGTGAATTTGGTAGTGTAACAATATGGCAATAAACACACATGGTCGACTGATTTTCCATTCAATTAGTGTATGTTGTGGGGCCATATGGTTGCAAGTTGCAACAACTACTCTATGATTTGAATTGGATCCTATTTCATTGATTCCATGGCATTGCAATAATCAAAGTTCTTTGAAGTTGTTGAAGAACCTAGTTCTTCATGCTATGACCAAACACGTTTACATTCTTTACCAACTCAAAACACTGTGATTATCGTAGTACACAATCATGGACTAACCATATTGCTTGCAACTTACACTATTGACTAAACCATTTGAACCTGATAAATTTATAAAATTTCTAGATAAGCTTGAAGCTGTCTCTAGTTTAACTGTTAAGGGGTGGGTGTATATAGGATATAAATGTTTATATCCAACACAAAAGGTTGTTCTTCTTTGATCAACAATCCTTCCTCCTTGTAAACTTGCACAATGTTTGTGAGATAGATGGAAATTCCAAGCCCTCTTTATGATTTGCTAATGAAGGAACAAAGGCGGGCTATTGAAAACAGAACATCATTGGTGGATCTTTCCATAGATGCTCTTCATTTACTCTCCTCTCAGCTACATTCTCTTTCTTAGCTCATTGACTCCATGAACACGTGTTTTCATTAAATTTATTTACTTTTTCAGCTCAAACGGTCCATATTGAAAATATCCCATGATAGAGTCATCATCAGGCTTATCATGAAGATGTTGAAGATTACTGGAAAATCATTGATGGTATGTTCTAGAAAAGGCCATGAGCTGCATCACACAAAGTATCATGAGGCAATTGTAAGCATCATAATCTTGTCTTGTGGAAAGAGCAAAAAATATTCAAGTTGTCATCAGGAGGCAACTTCAAAGCAAGCCATGCATGTGGAGGAGGTAGTGTGAATCTATCATTCTTATTGGAAGGACCAACATTTTTTTGCAGATGTCCTTGGTATTGTGGAACAAGAATATTTTGTTGAAGTTATCTCTTCATGTTTGTCATGTCACTCACCACTCCATGCAAGACAGGATCAGCAGAACTTGGAATCATGGCCTTGATGGAGTATTTCTTGAGTTCATTGGTAGTAATCATGCCATCCTTGAGCTTAACTGGTCACTCCTAAGCTTCTTTAAGTTCTTTATCTGATTCGATTTGATCATGAATGTGATCTCTGATGGAAGTGCATTTGCAAAACATCTCAGGAGGATTTCTAGAGATAGCTTTAAGGTTGAATTAATTTTGTTGACAAGGTGGTTTAATTGTAAAACACATTTTCTCACGGTCTCGTTATTTTCCTTCTTTGCATAGAGAGTTGTGCAAAAAGAATGTGGCTGTCTTCAACTGGCTTGAAATGTGATAAGAAATTTCCACACATGATCTCCCAGTTGGTGATTGAACTTGTAGCAAGATTTTTGAACCATTCTGCTGCTCATATCTCAACAAAAAGTTGCACTGCGACATCTTAATGTGCCACTCTTAGAATGCTGCAAGTTATGGTAAATGTGACAATGTGTTCATTAGGATGCTGTGTGTTGTCACCATGGAACTTTGGAAATCCTTTCCTTGAACCATGTGGAAAGTCATTAATCATTATGCTTTGCATGAGCCAAAGGACTGATACTAGCTCTCCAAGGCAATAGAAGCAGATCATTGTTATTGCTATAGGATGTTGTCACCCATTGTTTAAAGTGGTTCTTTAGTTGCAAGATTGGCTTGTTGTATCTCATATCCTAGTAGAGCTGCTAAAAAACTGTCAGAATTTCGATGTCTCTTTTGAGACAAAATTGACCCTAGACTAAAAACTATAGGCAAGGTATACAGAAGTGCAAACATTACAATATTCCTTGAGCGGGGTTTGCATAAAAGAAATAACTATTTGCCCATTTTTCGCCTTGGCTGTATGTGAAACTATGTTACCAGAAACGAGAATCAGAAACCGCAATGGCAATGACAACATGACGAGAAACAGGATATTTAGATGTTGCGTATAAGAAATGGATTTTATATACGTATACATTTTCAAAAATTCAGATTTATTATAAAATTTTATCCCACATAAAGAAAAATGCATGAAGTTCAAAGTTTGTGAAATAGAAAACTTAATAAAATAAAAACCAAGAATATTATTTTATCAGTTTTAAATATATATCAATTATATATATAAAAAAATATTTATAGTTAAAAAAGCTTTCTAAACTAATTTAGAAAAATAAATTATAAAATATATTTCTATATTTCTATATTTTAACTTTAATTTTAATTTATAATAAAAAAAAAAAATTAAAATATAAAAATATAACAAGATCTAAAAAGTAATTTAAAAGCTTAAATATTCTAAAAAATCATTTAAATATATTTTTTATTTATAAAATAATCTATATTGTAAATTATTTAATAATATTTTATATTATTGATTAAAAAATAATTAAGTAATTTATATTTTTAACAGCAAAATCAAAACTATTTTAAAAATATTTAAATGTTAAATAACAAAACTATTTTAAAAAATACATGCAGTGAATTGGAGGGCTATGTTAACTCAATTTATTAAAAACCTAATGGTTAACTCACCATTTACTTTTAATGTATTGATTTCGTAGGTAAATAAAAAAGGACGCAACAATTTTTATGAACTCTGTCGCAAGCTTCTTGGAAACGGTTTAGATGGCTTTGAAACGGCCATTGATGACGGGAAACACAGTTCGGCCATCAGAACATGAAACGGTGCTTTCCCACTGTGTTTCTAGTAATGTAGATGCACAACGCTGTTAACAATCATATCTTGCAAATAATATTTTCAAATATTGAAGGATGAAATGATTAATCTAAACACGCAATCAACAGTTTCCAACTGGCTAAAACGGAGACCGGTTGTTTAGTGCAAACAAGAATTGAAGGAATAAACACATAGGTGATACATGATTCCATAAATTAAACAGTTAGGTTGTATACAAAGCCACGACCTAAGTAGATGATATTGCTGATACAAAGCTTGATGCTACAATCTACAATCAATTTGATTTAAGAAATTACAAACATGAGTTCAACAATAACTTCAGCAACATAAGGGTAGATTTCACCATCATCTTTTAAAGTTTATGTGCTCAAATCATTTATTTATAGGTTGCCCAATTTTTGGGACTTTAAAATAATCTTATTTTATCCATAAGTGAGCTTTAAAGCAAAACACTCAAAGGTTGCTGAAAAGTTGGCAAATTGCGTCAAAACAACTAATAAAATAAAAAGTTAATATGAGAGACCTAAAAATGGGCTCTCATCTTTGCCTAGAAATATAAGCTATTGCTAAAAATAGTAATTTGCACACGAGCATCCTGATGCAACTCTATGTTTTGAAACTTATGAATCCTTTGATGAATATTGAAGCCCTAAGCGCCAAGAATCTGCAGACAATTCTGTTATTCTGACTTGGTGACTTAGATCCAATTCTTTGATGATCCATCTGTAAATGAAGAAATTCTTCCCAGGGTTTTGAATACATTCACAAACCAGGGACAAACCCAAAAATCTGTTCTGAAACACAAACTCCAGGTAGTTGGAATGACCTTCTGATCTTCCTTTATATGGCTGAAACTTGCTCAAAAACACTAGAGTTTCAATTGCAGAACAGCAAGTATGAAACCCTTGCAAGTGCTTTGATGAAAACAACCTCAAAACACCATGGAAACAATATTTCGATTGGAAGCAAAGGTAAAAGAAAGTTTGCTGACCATGTCACACTGAAACTGTTAGAATATTATATTCTACTTATGTTAATGGTCAATTATAGCTACAGTAGTTGTTAGGTAGCTAGTAGGTAGACATTTAATGTCTACAGTAGGTTTCCTCCTCTATATATTGTAATCATCTCCTTTGTTAATATCAAGCAATTTCATAGCAAATTGTTAATGGTCAATTATAGCTACAGTAGTTGTTAGGTAGCTAGTAGGTAGACATTTAATGTCTATAGTACGTTTCCTCCTCTATTTATTGTAATCATCTCCTTTGTTAATATCAAGCAATTTCATAGCAAATTGTTTCATGGTATCAGAGCAGGTTTGAGCCTCCCTTAGGGGAGGGCTCAGGATTCTAGGAGGGTTTCTGGGTAAATTCGTGGCTGCTTGGTCTGAGATTTTCGTGCTCCTGTTAAAGGCAAAAATTGTGCCCTAGGCCCACGGATTTTTTCGTGGTCTCCTCTGCTCCTGGGCGTGTGTTTTTTCTCAGCACGTGGAAGATTTTTTCCATCGGCCAGGGTTTTGTTGAGTTCGCTTTTGAAGTCTATGCCCGCGTGACCTTCTGAAACGCGTTTTCGCGTTTTATATAAGTCTAGACGCGTTTTTTCAGAAGCGTTTTTCGCGTTTTTCGTGCCTTACAAAAATGCGTTTCTTGAATTTTTGCCTGGCCGCGCATTTTACAGAGGTCACACGTGTTTTTTCTTGCCCTAACTGCGCAATATTTCTCTGGTTTTCGCGTTTCTGGGCAGGATCTTCTGGCCGCGTGACTGAGGGCTTTTCTTTGGACGCGCTTCTTCATTCTTGGGGCCGCGATTTTTTGCAACTTTTGCCCGCATTTTGCAGACGACTTTGGGCATGATTTCTGAGCTGAACGTGGTCGTCTATGTCTTCACTCAAGTCGCCTAGGGTTTTTCCCTTAGTGTGCTGCATCTTCAGAAGATTTCAAGCTCTTTTTCTGCATTTTTTCTGTGTTTTAATGGCGAACTAGGGTTTCTGCCAGCTCGACTAGGGTTTTGACCCTTCTGTTCAAGTCGAAAAATTATTTTGCTTGCAGATTCCTTCTGGGTTTTTCGAGATCTCAACTGGGTTGCTTTCAGATTTTTCTGGGTACCTCGTCTTCTGTGCCTCAGTTTCAAGTCGGAATTTTTTTTTGATTTCAGATTCCTGGTGGGTTTTCCAAGATCTCAAATGGGTTGTCCTCTAATTTTTCTGGGTGCTTCGTTTTTCCTGCCTTGATTTTTGTGCAGATATGTTCTGGCGGTTAGGGTTCCGAAACCCTCTGTTTTTCAGCCGACAATCAATGGCTACTTTTTGAGTTTCTGTAATTCGCAAAATGCATGGGATTCCCCTGCTTTTACCACTGCTTTTTTCCCAAAAAAAGACATTGTAATCTTAGTTTACATTTTTTCCTCAAAATCGTGGGTTTGTTGTATTGCTTTGTCGCACTCCAGAGTTGTTGCAACACCGCATAACCGGCTTGCACCGTTTCGCCGTACCTTTGGTAAAAGTCTCTCGACGATTTGCCGACATCCTCAAAATTGTGGGCTACTGCTTCGTGTCTCTGGTTTCAGAGATGGACAGCTCTGGACACTTTGTGATGACTTCTAGTCAGCAGTTCTGCAGTTTCTGGGAGGGTTGGTGGCAGACTTCTCTCACGTGGCAGAGTCAGTGGCAGACTCTTGTCTCTTGTTGTAGAGCTTTTTATGTTTTATTTTGGATGTTTTTGGTCACCAACATTCTGCAGATCCAGGGAGGGTCTCCATAGCAGCAGAGTGTTCTGAAGAATTTGTGACCAAGGACTTGCAAATTGTTTTCTGTAGGCTAGTTAGACGATTGACCATTAAGGGAGGGTGTTAGAATATTATATTCTACTTATGTTAATGGTCAATTATAGCTACAGTAGTTGTTAGGTAGCTAGTAGGTAGACATTTAATGTCTACAGTAGGTTTCCTCCTCTATATATTGTAATCATCTCCTTTGTTAATATCAAGCAATTTCATAGCAAATTGTTAATGGTCAATTATAGCTACAGTAGTTGTTAGGTAGCTAGTAGGTAGACATTTAATGTCTATAGTAGGTTTCCTCCTCTATATATTGTAATCATCTCCTTTGTTAATATCAAGCAATTTCATAGCAAATTGTTTCAGAAACCCTAACCACCAACTACCCTGCAAATTCTTCTTTTCAGATTGTCAATCTGCTGATATGTGCATGAAAACAGGGAAATACTAAAAGATTTGCAAACTACCATCATCAAATCATGAGAAAATGCTGGTATATGCAACAAAAGCAGGCTTTTTGTTGCTGCCAAAGGTTGGAAATCTGCTGAAACTAGGTCAAGCACTTGTCAAGAGAATATTTGTCACTCGAAGCTAGTTGCTTATTCATTTCCAATCTGCCACTTGAATCTGCCTTTCATTGCCCAGGTGCACTTATGAGGTATTTTAGCCACTAACATGCTATTGGGCAGTACTTTCTGATGGCTCAACCTCGTAAAAGTGCTTAATTTACATATATAACACCATTTACATGCTAGGCAGAGATTTGCACCACTTGAGCTACTTCCATATCCAAGTAGAACTTTGTTTTGCTTAAGCCAAAGGCAGATTTATCCGTCACTTAGACCCAAGCAGTGTTTTTAGATGGTTACCATCATAAAAGCATGCCCAAGTCAACTGAAGTGGAGATATTAGGCAGCCAAACCATTGGAAATGTTCACCCAAATGATGTAGCCAGAGTTCTGTGCCACTTGTGGAAAATTTTCAAATGATATGCAGACATTATGGATTGTTGGCTTATCATTGGCATGCTCCAAACTCACCTTAGCCACTTATAAACTTGGCAGAAATTTCATGTGGCAAAGCCACTCCAAATGCACACCTAACTCGATACATGCCACTCTTATGACTGTTGGGCAGAAAAACTAAGACGTCACCACTATTTTTGTTGCTAGGCAGAAATCTGTAAGCATCTTGTCAAAACTGACTTAGCCAAGGCAGAGTTTTGATGTGGTTGAGCCCCCTTAAATGTGTGCCAGTCTCTAAAGGGTGGAATTCTCACATATCTCAGCCATTTTTTTGAAACCACATTCTGTATTGGGCACCTGCTGTTCTTGAATGCTGTTTGCTGCTTGTTTTTGCCTCATCAAAGTCTGCTGTTTAATCTGCTCCTGCTCTTGCTGTCACTTGTTGGATCAGTGAGGGAAAGAATAACTAATTGGTTCAGCTATTTATACGGAAATTTGGTGTTATTTTCAATGCATATCATTCCGAATGAGACAAATCAGGTCAGCTCAAATCAGAATAGTACTAGTTGATTCCCAAATACATACATTTGACATCTTCTAGTTGAATTTTCTGCAGGGGTATAAGAGTGTGTAACAGATAGCAACTGTATATCCTTCTCTTCTGATGTTAAATTCCTACTGAATTTATTCAATTATTGATATTAATCTGGATTATTTTATTTTATTCCTAGTTGTCTTTGAAGATACCACTGCCATTCATTGGTTGCTGTGGATCAAGTGATCAACAATATGATTTCTGTCATAGTTGAGTTTAGTCCAGCCCACTTTTACATTTTGCCCTTCAAACAAGATTGTATCTAAACCTTCTATTTGAAGGCTATGACTCAACCTGGACCTATTCTTGGGCCATTTTTTGTTTTTAGGTGTTTTGTCAGAGAATGCAATGATAATATTCATCTCAAAAGAAATCTTAGTGTATGTTAGATTCAATATTCATGGATAATTTTGGACATATTAGAATCTTAGCCCCATTTTGGTGATCTAATATCTTCTGAATATATTTGAAGTTTATGATTATAACCCTAATTATGCATTCTGAAAAATATTAAGCATATGTAGGTAGCGAAGGTGCCTTTTTAATAGCTAGTTTGTAGACAAATAGACACAACTGCACCAACTGAATAAAGACATGGGCTACCAACACACCAAAGTTTGCATTGCTTGCTCTTCTACCTACAAACGCTGGCTGAGAGAAGATATACTACCTGTATGAGATGTGATAAACACATTAAGTTTGTGTTGATATTACAATGGATTGTTTACATAGAGAGGGTAAAGTTGTAAACCTTATCTATAAGGGAGAGATTAACTTCTCACACAAACCATCTTTATAGCTACATTTACTAGATTCAATGAATCTACTAGTAGCTTCTTACACAGACAATCTATATAACAATATTAATAGTGGTAGCCACCTACCTCAATTAGTCATCTACCCAATGCTGTTACTTATCACCACGTACGTACATAATTTCATGTGACAAACTATGAGTTGTATACAAAATAACTCATTTACATTACAGAAATTAAATCTTGTATTTGAAACACAACATGGTCCTCCCTTTGAGGTGCTTGGTTCCAATGCTTGAGGACCAAGTGTAAGCTCTCTCATTCATCTTTTTCTTTCTTTGCTTTTTTTTCCTATGCTTCTTGATGATAATATCCAGCCATTTGAATGAGTAGAGGATTTGACAATGATCAACTTCCATGACTTTGATGAAATTAATCATTATATTCTAATGTAGATGTTCAAAGATATTATATGGATCTATATATGGCTCAAACAAGGTATCATAAACCATCTTCAACCTGTGAGAAACCTTTTGCAGCAAACTTAAGGAGCTGTTCCAAATGAGAGAACAAAATAATTATGATTATCAATTGAGACAAAATCTTATTAAGGATAATTTTTGAGATTAAGAGCCTCTTTTGCTTCTTATTTGTGACTACTCTTAGCGATCTCTTGACATTTCCCCTCATAAGAAGATTGCCTTTAGAAAATAAACATGATCCTTAAGAGAAAAATTGCAGGATTGTATTCATCTCTTGTTCATTATCTACATCAGTAAACTTGTTATATAGAGGAGGGAAAACATTCTATATAGATGCAAAATAATATTCATCATAAGTAAAGGGTCCATGAAAAAGAAGATCAAATAAATATCGTCATTTAATTAGAAAAAATCTGCATACAGTTTAATGCAGTCATCCTCTAAATCTAGCCATGCATCTTTTTCTTTTTCATAGTTCCCTTTCACATCCAAATTAATTATCAATTTATCAGACAAATAATCAAATGCATTCCACTGTCTTTTAATACTCGTTTTCTAACCTTGTTTCAATGTGACTTTGTCCTTTTCTTCAACACTTTTCTGGCTAGAGATTTGAGGTTAAAATTAAATGTAAGATTTCAGAGCTTGTTCTTTATAACATATAAAATCTTATTGTATCTGCTATCAAACTTACAAAAAAACTTACTGCAGCTCGATTTAACCCCTAGCTGCAAAATTATCCTTGATGCAAGTTAGGGTGCCAAAGAAATCGCTGTTTTAGGCTGACTACATTTACTTAATTAATGCTTCAGAATACATGCCTTTTGGAAATGTCTTCTAGTCCTCCATTGAAATGTTATAGGTCCTCTACAATACTAGTCCTTTTTTCTCAGTGTAGTGTAACTGTAGGAGGATAGCTACAGCTACTTAAATTGAATAAATGGATTCTTAACTTAGGTAGGATTAACCTTTGTTTATATCAAACGGAGTAGCTTCTCACTCAACCTACCTACATAACTACATTGATAGAGTCAGTGAACCTGCTAGTAACTTTTTGCATAAGCCACATCTACATAGCAACATTGTTAATGAACCTACATGAATCAATTAATTACTTGATGCCGTTACTTACCATCATTTATAAGTTACATCATGTAGCAAAATATAGGCTTTACAGCAAAACATCTCATTTACATTACATAACAAATTATCATGTTTAGGAACACAACATATTTTTCATGAAGATGTTAATTGCAACCAATGAAAGTGTAAAGTTTTATGCTTTTAACAATTCTTGTTTTTAAAATCTTATACATAGGTGTCCTTTTGTTGCACAATCAATGCTTAGATTATTTTCCTCAATGTGTTGTTCTTAACATTCAGAGGTTTTTAGATTGTTCTTATGATATCATTGATAATTTCCACATTTTCTTTTAAAATCAAGTAATTTATTGTTTCAGAAAAAACTTTTTTGAATAATATCATAAACAAGAAATTTGCTTACTCTTCTGTAAAAATGATTTTGTTGCTTCTATATATCAAAATTGGTTTGTGCGGATTCTAATTTTTTATTATAGTATCATCACGGGGCTTCATTTAGATTGCTTGGGAGAAATGTTTTCTGACATGAGTTATTGTACAGGTAAAGTTGTGTCTAAGTTTTGTGCCAAGTTTCTACATCAAGTTGTGAAAGCTGAAAATCATAAAAAGGGTGATATATGTGAGAGCCTTCAAGCAGCATTTTTCAGGTCCTTTACTTTTCATCTTTTTGCAATGAATTGCTAACACAAGGTTTTTCGTGGTTTAGAATCTGAGATAGCTTTTCTCATTCATCTTTTTCATTTCTTGATATGCTTGTAATCAGTGTCTGAAGTGCTTAAATTTTGTGATGGTTTGGTTATTGAAATTCAACTTTTGTGCAGTGAAGAGTCTATAAATTGAATTTCATTCTTAGAATCTTATAATTGTCTGTTGGACTGTGGTATGGTGGTTGGGACCTAGGTTAAAACCGCAGCCAGCTTAGAGACCAAATTGTGTATTGTTGGCTCTTGGAAGTTTGACATATGCCCCTACATTATGAAGTTGCAATCCAACCAAGCTCCTATATCCTTGATGTTATCAAAGGGTGTTTGGAAAACCCAAAAATATATATTTGTTCTGGCATATCTCATGCATTTTTGTATTGGGAGCTTCTGTATTCAGCACATTCAAAATGTTAAGAACTGAAACATTGATTGTGGTTAATCCAGAAGCTCCTGATTTAAAAAATGATATTGTGAGCTACAAATAAAGACAGGGGCTAAACAATGCTAAAATATTTCATGTTCTGTTATCAATTGTGAGGAGTGGTAGGAAGGGGTTGGAAATGAGTTGGGTTAGTTTCAGTTAAGTTATTTGTGTTTTGCTTTATTAATAGCTGACCCTCTACTGCAGGTTCGTCCTTAAAATGCCAGGTTCTTCCAAGGAATAGCATAAATATCATAGGATTGAATTAGATTTAAATTGATGCCCCCTATGAATCATAATTCAACTTTCTGTGTTTGACTGCTCTTCCAAATCTACATCTTATCAACAACTCTTCACCACAATACTTGTCTCTTCACATTCTCAATTGGCTGAGCCATGGATCTGGCACCTTGAATGACAGGAGTTAGTGCTTGTATGCACGTTGTTAATGGCAGGCAATTGTTTAACATTGTTGTGGTACTGAAGTTGGGTGAGCTTAACATCATCCATGACATTCAATAAGTGCTACTGTGTTACCATGTCAAATAATAACAAGTGTGGGGGAGAGTTGAGGGGTGATCTGCCAAATCCTTCTCTTCCTATTGATTTCCATGTGACAAGACCTCTTAAGGTTCCAAAGTTTGATCTCTCATGATTCTTGGGTATCCTGAAAATGCATAACTATTGAAACTAGCCCTTTTTTGAATTTTATCCATGGCACGAAGGGATAGTATACTTTGTAGGGGAACCTAGCCACCCCTTTTAAAATGAAGCAGCCATCTTATTTTGATATCTCTAACTTGAAGAAATGCAACTATCATCTTGGTAGGCTAAATGAATTGAAAATCTGTGACAAGCAACAACACTCATGTCATCAGATGGGTCTCACAATTTGTTGTTCAGTTAAGACTATAAAAGCTTCAAATCTGTTCCCACATTTACATTCATGACACCCTGTGCACAGACTTCCAGTGGGCCAAGGTTGATCTGTAAGGCTTCAGCATAATTATTCATCTGAATTATTGAGCTCATTTCACCTCAAGATACAATTTCCCTTCAAATGTTAAGAAATCATTAATAGATCAAAGACGTTGCATTCACTTGTTATTCTTGGGCCATTTCCCTAAAAATTCTGTCAGTCTTAGAAGGCTAGATATGGGGATTAACCTTTTTTGGTTTGATCATGCAACTGTTAGATGCTCCTCATTTGGATTTATATATCATAGAAGTGTTAAACTGTTAGAATTTTTTATTATTGTGTTATTTTATTTAGTAATGCAGTGTTACAATGTTTATGACCTGATTGACATTATATTTGTTTTGAAAGCTCTATTTTTATCACATGTAATCATGGTCAGTGTGAGTTGTATTTTGCAATGGAGTTGTACAACCTCTTGCAGTGTTATGGAACATTCTACATTCTATTGTGAAATGAACATATACCTTAAAAAGTATGTTTGCTTATATACCTTTTGTGTATAATAAGAAATTATATAGAAAATGATGTTTGATAAAATGAATTTGGATTGAAAACTGGATAATCTTTTCATTGGTTTGGTTTATTAAAGCAAACTTGTAGGGAAATTGCAATGGAGTAATAGCATTCCAAGATGTTGGTCTTATTGTACTGAAACAAAAGCATTATCATACTCTGGATGTAGCTTGCTAAAAATATCTTTTCTATTTAAAACCTAAAATCATTGTTCGTTAAACTGTTATTCCTTATTTTATTTGTAATCTGATCTATAGGGATGTATCCTTTTCACGCATTGAACATTTTGAGTCTTGACCCTGCATTTTTAGTTTTATTTTTTATTTTTTGTTTTCTCCAGCAATTTTCACTTCAGGATTATTCTTAATTTTATCTTTTTTTTATATATCTATATAATGTTTTCTGAATGCATTTATTTTGTTTTTGATGCACCATAATAGGTGTACTATACTTAATATATGGCTTTGTAGGCTCTAGTCTTTTACGAATCACAATTTCTTAGTTTATGATGTCAACAGGATGGATGAGATGATGTGTGGAGAAAGAGGGTGGAGAGAGTTAGCCATATTAGGAGACAAGCAAAATAAAATCAGTGGTTTATTGGATGGGATCATTTGGTCTCCAAGAAGTGCAGCAAATAGATCTGATGTAAATGAAGATGATTGGGCACCTGAGCAAGTACTTCTCTCCCCTTCAATAATATTGTAGATTTATTCTTTCCAAATTGCATATTTAATAGCTTATTTGGTCAATCTGTGTCAAACACTTTTAGTACCATACATTTCAAATATTTTGTATTCAATGGAATAAGTTGTTTGTTATGCACGAGTTAGTCTATGAATGCATATTATGTCTACTTGGGGAAAATCAGTGTACATGATACATACACTATTACCTTTATTAAATACGATTTTAGCTATTTGGAGAACCATCAACCTATTTGAAAGCCTTGAAAGGTGATAACAACTCGTGTTTGGGGAGATGAAAATGTGTGGCACATGCCTTAACCCTAAGGTAAATTGCCAAGCTCTCTGAAATATTTCCAATGCAATAATTTAATGAATATAAATTATGTTTAGGGTTTGAACACCTGTTGGGCACTAACCAAGTGCCTAAACTTGATTTGATATATGAGAATTGGAAAAATATGTATATTTGTTGAGGGTATTTAGATGCATACTTAATGCCTTGATATATTTAGATATATTTGGTTTCTTTCTTGGCTGCATCATGATACCTACACACAACAACAAGATACAGAGACACTTGAAATTGGCTGTTAAATTGTGAGGAAATAAACAACAAATGTGTTCAAAGGTTTTTTGTTGTTTTTGCTTTGCTTCAAAGCCTTCAATTGCTTGAAAACTTTGCCATGTATGGCTGAATGGCCCAAAATCTATGGTTCAAAGGAAAGAATGATCTAAAGGCATAATTAATATTAGTAAGATTTCAAAATCTGTGCTTGAACTTGGCTCGAGGGCCTTGGTGTCCAACAAGTTCCTTCACCTTACATAATGAGGGGCATTTTCCCAACAATATCTTCTGTGAATTAATAAGAAATGGAAAATGTGTAATTAATTGTGTGACTTTTAAACAAATCAGAGAAAATTGTGAATACATCTCATCAACTAATAATATGTATCCTGCTATAGATATTCTTGAATGTATAAAAACCCTTAAAACTTAGGAAGGAACCTAGTTGTAACAAGTCCATTAGACAAAACTAATAATATGTATTCTGCTATAGAGATTCTTGAATGTATAAAACAGTTCAAACTAAGGACAGAACCTGATTAGATTGGTTAGTCTAAGTAGTTATTGGATGCCATTATTCTTCTTGATGAAATGCATCCTAGATTACATTATAGAGCCAGTGACTCAATGTCTTTAATCTTTCACAGTAATCAATTATGGTTCAGATAATTCCATTTCAGACACAGGCAAGGATATACAATGTGCTCCTTCCAGTCTTCACTGACACATGCTTTTGGGGCTCTTGTTCGCCCTTATTGCTATTTGTATTGCTATTTGTTAGTGGAAAAGTACATTATTTTGTCTTATGTACTATTATTATTTTTCTTTGAGGGTTCTCTCTTCCTAGAACTTTCTATTGTTAACTGCGTATCTTCTATTGATATAATATCTTTGTAGAAAATATAAAAAACTTAATTTGACCAGCATAGCAGTCTTCTGCTTTTAAGTACCTGAACTTTCCTAAGCTGGGTGGAGAACCAACAACTAATAAAGATTAGTCTTATGTCTTGTCTTCTTATGAAACCAATGCTGGACAGGTGAGTTGTATGCCAAAGATTTTTGCTAACATCCTTGATAATCAACATGTCCTCAAAGACAAGACTTCTACAATGAAGAGTTCTCTTCCTCCTGAACTGCATAATGACTCTTTCACACTAAAATTGTTAAGCATTGATTTGATTTCCAAACCTTGCTGAAGCAATAGGCACCCAAGAGCTTTGCATGGAAGGGACCCTTTCTTTCAAGATAGTCTGACAGCACCTTTCCTATTGCACTTGAGAATCTCTCACCTTCCATTGCTTGTTCAACTGGAAGTAATAATGGATGTTTTCCTTTCTCAAGCATATAAGTATGTCAATTGCTATATTTCCACTCCGTCCAGTAAGAATTCACTCGAATTTTTAATTTGAAAAGACAATTTTCAGGGATTATTTGATAGATTTTTTGATGTGGCGAATCATCTAGCATATTATCATATTGACATATTATGTGTTGCAGTGATGCAGCTCATAGCAGTGAAGTTCTCTTCCTGCTGGGATCTGGCATTGAGGCATTTGCTTCTGAAATTACTTTTTGTGTGTTAAAAGAATGACTTATTTCTATCTAGATGTCTTTGGGCTGCTGCTCCCTATCAATTTCAGGGAATACATTGACTGAACTTGTTTGATTCCAGCACATTGAGATTACCAAATAGGTGATGGAAAAGTAGAACCTATGGATAAAATACAATCCAGATTTGAATGTTTGCAACATATCTCAAGTGCTTGGCAAAGATTTTTATATGAAAAATGGTCGAGAGTTCTTTGCTATAAATATTGAATTTCAGAAACTCTTAGAAAAAGAACCTCTGCATTCAAGGAGCATGATGATTGAAGTTTGCAACAGTTGAAGCAATGATATATGTATACATCAAGTAGATCAACACAAACATAACTAAACTTTGAATATCTTTGTAGAACAATATATTGGTCTAAATGCAACATTTGGAACTCTTGTCATAATATACTTCCACAAAGGATGGGGCATAATATTTGGTTCTGTTTCAAACTGCAATCATAAGATTCTGTTGTTCAGACATAGTTTTTGTTTTTAATTCAAGATACTATTTATGGTGTAATTGAATTCTTTGACAACATATGGAGTTTTCTTGTCTTTCGAAGTACAGGCCCCCTGGTTTAGGGCTTCCCCATGCGCTTGCCTAAATGAGTAGATCTCATGTTATGTAGTTCTTTGATATGTTTTGGATGGCACGAGATTTTTAACTTGGCTGAATGCACGGGGATGATTATTCATCCTTGAGCTGTCCAAGCCTTGTCAAAATCAAGTTTGTCTATAATTATTTCTGAATTTATCCGTGTATCATTTAGACAATTACAACATTAAGATGTGGTAGTTAGAGATTGTGTTTTTGATCAATATTTGGCTACATTAGATTGAGCAAGATGCCTAAATATTTGTGGTCTGCATCACCATAAACACTCATGGTAGCAGTTCTATGTCTGAGGAAAAATTGAAGTGGCAAAATATTCATAGCATGGATACAATCTCTCATCATTTCTGACAGATTAGTTTGTCATTTTATTCTAAATTTGTTTCCCACCTGCTTTCTGTCTATTACAGTTATGCCACCTCTTTTCATGTTTTTTTATAATTTTATTTAAATTATTCATTGTACAGAGGGAAGGATTACTTTATATACTTTCTGTTTGAAACAGGCATTTACCTACAATTCCCATTTATTTGGTTGCTGGTGGATATTAAAACTCTTATTTTTCCTTGTGAGATATTTATTAGTTAGCTTCT
>VDFB02261283.1:0-22529 GCA_007258455.2 Sequoia sempervirens | reverse complement strand
CATACAAACCTGGGTGGTTTAGTTCAAGGGGATTTATGTCTCTCCTTGAAACATCAACTTTCATGTGGCAAACAATCTTTGAAAGAGTAGTAATTTGCAACATGACACCATTGTTTGTTGCAGCATTCTTCATGGATATCTTTTTGTTAACACCATAGTGTTTATATATCACAACCAAGAAAAAGGTAGTTGGAGGATAAGATTATATTCCATATGTATTTGAGTTAGACAAACATTTTTTCATTTTGTCTAAGAGGTTATCATATATAAAATTTCATAATAACATAAATTTCTTGCAAATCTCACTCTCTCTATATGAATTGATTGATGTGTTTTCTCTTTTCTACTCCATTTATAAACTGCTTCTGTTATAAAACATAAAATTCTTCAACTTGGGGTGTTTAACCCTGAATAACTCTCAAAATTTGCATCATTGTTATATTAATCAATGCAAGGAAATTCAAAGTGCTTCTGCATTGCTTCCCGATCTCCCACAAGTTGCAAATACTGATGATAGCTTCTACTTGTTCCTGCAAAATATCCCTTAACATGGCACATGAGGATTTAACTACCCTTTGCTTAGGCCATACGAGTCTACATTCCTAAAGATCAAGAGAACTTGAATCCATAGAGGAGGTGAAGAGGGCCATAGGCGGTCTCAACAATGTGAGGATGGAAGAAAGGGAATTATCTGCACTTTATAAAATCTTGCTGTAATTGTATTAAATATTTAAGTATTGTCGTGCATTTAAAAGGCAAGTCAAATTTCATAAACTTTGGGAGAGCAATATTAGGTAACATGAGCAAATATGCAGAGTAATTTATAAATGCAAAATATTATGTCTTCTCCACGCATCTTGAAATTTTTGGACAAACTATTGTAGTTTATTCCTTTTTAGCTTTGGAGGAAAATACCTGCTCCTCAGTCCAAACACTAGTGGCTGAACCTGCAACATTTGCTGCAACCAATGCGGTAGTTTCTGTATCTATAGGTCATACCACAGGGCTTCCCAATAGATCAACTTGTGTAATTTACAAGAGATCCAATTTTTTGTGCTTAACTAGAAAGTTCCTTAAAATGGAAAACCTCAACAATCAACCTTAATGAAAGTGGACTTAAATACAATTTTATTTGAGAGTGTGGAAGGGAAGTATATGTATGTAACTTGTATCTACATTAAAAGGTTATTAACTGATGCTCCATCAACTCTGAGGAAACTCCACATTCTCATTTGTCCTCTCTTCTTCCTCGGCATCTATGCTCATAACATTTAAGACATTTTTACTTGAAAGCACATACTTTTGACCTTAAGCTATGTGGGTTTTTTTTGTGTTAATCTAGTAATTCCTACACAAACTCCTGTGGCATCATCTTTCCAGCATAGTGCAAACAAATTTTTAAAAGCAAGAACAAAGCAAATACCTTCAGCATTCTCCACTGTTCTTGTAAAATCTTCAATTTCATTGGAACTGTGAATTATGCCCAAGCTATCCCACAGCCATTGTACAATAGCTCCTTCCAAAGCGTAATTTTTAGGTGCATTTGGACCTAGTTTGAAAGGTACTGTACCAATAACCCATTCTTAGGTGTAATGACTTTTTTGTTTGTGTTCAAAAGAATGAAGCATCTCGTGCAACAAGTTCTCTTTTCTTCACCTTTCCTACAAGAATGACAAAATCCATCATATCAAAACTGCTATTTTCTAGATTGCAGCTAGCTACCTTATTCCCCTTGCTTACAATGAAAACTTGTAATGAACCCTTTTAGTGGAGGCACTCAAACTCGAATCTTGCATTCAAAGTGTTTCTCAAAGAGACATTATAAACGTTAGAGATAAATAATTTTCAATAATAACATCTGGTAAGGTCAAAGATAGTATAAATATTTGATTCTTGTCAAAGGATTATTTATTCTTCCTTATCACTCTTATGAATGACTCTTCTATATTATATTTCACAAGTACATTAGACATTAAATATCTTTTCAAGCTCCTATAGATGAAATTCTCTTATACCATAATAAACGAATAGAGTCATTTCTACTTATAAACCTCAATAATTGCTGCAAGCATTATTATTGCATAATCGCATATAAAACATACATCTATATACATATATACATTCACATTTAAATATATAAACTATAACCATGACTAATTATTTATATATATACTATAATCATTATTGATTATATATATATAAATATATTTATATATATAAATTAACAATCATATGATACTCACCTAAAACAACACACTGACTGTCAGATTGCTGTCAGTGATACCCCAGATCATATTCTCCTCATCTATTCCCTTTCTCCTACTTTATAAATTCCATCTAGATCCTATACTATGTTGAAATAAAATGGTAAGTATTTAAAAATCTTATGCTACAGATTTAAGAGAAAATATAGTCTGAAATGCACAATGAATCAGCAAGATCGCAGCTTACAGAATTGTATTACTCTTGAGTACAACCGTATATTCTCATCCAAGTATATACTTCCCCTTTTCCCGTCCATCTACAGATAGACGTCTCTCTTCTTCTACCCTTTCGATGCCTTTGGTTTGAAATATATTCTTTTTTTCCCTTCCATGCCCTCCAAAGAGATCTCCTCATATAAATATATTCCCAGTTCTTTATTAAGGATGCATCCTTTGGGAAAGACGCCTCCTTCCAAAGGACATGACTTTTGATTAACTAAACACTGTTTATTACTTACCTTAAGAATCTAAATCTGCCTTCCTTTTTCAAACGTTGCCTAAAGTCTTTAATAAACTCCTTCATGAGATAATCGTTGCTTTAGAAATAGTTTGTCTTTTCTTTATTTAGGCTGACATCGATTCAGGAACTTGCATTTATATGTTATAAGTTATAATTTATATTTGCTTATATTTTATGATTTATATTTGTTTGTTATATTTTATTATTTCTGATTTCTTAGAGTAGTTTATCAAATTAGTAATATTTATAATTATAATTATTAATATTGGTATATGGTTATATAATTATAATATTACCTTATGGTAATTATAATAATATGATTAATATTTCTTTTATATCTTTAATATGTATTTTGTATTTATAATAATTATAATTATCTAATAATGATAATTTAATTATAATATTATTCTACGTTTATATTTTATATTAATTTTATATACTTCAATATCTATTACATCGTAATAATATTTATGATGTTATTCATAACATTCATAATTATAACATTGTTTTGGACAATTACAATTGTGTAATATCAAATGGTTAACTATTTTAATTATGCTTCTTAATATTTAAATGTCCGATTTCGGGGACATGACAAAACTCATCATATCAAAACTGCTAGCAAGATGAAACACACTCCAATTATTAAAAAATTCTCCGATTTGGTGTGAGTCAAACACAACCTTGAAGTGGCATATTTAGTTAGCCAATATGTAAAGTGATATTTTAACAATGTCACAAAAAAATATTAGAGACAAACATGCTCTCCAAATTGTCAAGGTGGATTTTAAGATTAGGCAACTATTACCCATTGGCACAAATTTCAAGTTAAGCAAAAGGAGGGTATCTCTTAGAAGTAAATAGAAAGCAAAGGAGACATTTCTAATATAGTATAGGGGGCTGCAACCAAGTAAAAAAGCCAAAGTTTTGAAGATGCTCATGACAAATGAAAGAACAAGACAAGTCTTGTAGGATTCAAAACAAGAGTTCATTGCTCTAATTAACGATAACAAAAGAATGCCTGCAAATGTTTGCACTAATATCAGTATGTTTTATTAGAATTTAGATCTAAATGCCATAATGGAAGTGAGGGCTCTCTATAATCTTCTCCACCAAATTCATTATCTTTGGAATTGAAGTTTTGAAAACTGTAGTATAACAACACTCACTTTTTAACACCAAATTGATAGCACAATTTTCAAATGACTGTAGAATAAAAAAATGTGAAAAGAGCTCAAATATTGTGCTCCAACAATTAGCTCCATAGAGTTGCCTACACAAGAAAGTTAATTTGCTAATAAGCAACACTTAATGATAAATTTAGCACATATTCATAAAGAATTTAGATATTTTATGCAAATTTTAACTACGTTACCGAATCATTGAGAAATAGCCCCGTTCTCGAGTACGAGTCATACTAGAATTGAGTACCAATGGGAATTGTTAGAGTTTCCAATAAACTCCATAAAACCAAGATCACCTCCAAAACCTGGATTAGCCTTCTACAAGGAGAAAATCAAACATGCAAGAGCAATTTGCAAAAGATGTTCAAATAATATTGATAATTAATGAATTACATGAGATGACTTGCTTTTATAAAGCAATATGCAAAACCCTAAAGGTAAAACCTAATTAGGACTTAAGTAAACTTAATAAAGTGTAATTAAATATTTAATTACACCAACACCCCCCCTTAAGTGCAACTTAGGGAGAATAAGAAACATGCAAATAATGCAAGGATGGGTCCATGAAAGCATGAATGGGTCTCAATTACAAGGCCATGTTAGGTACCCATGCACATATGCAATGCAAAAGAAATAAAGAATGCATCCAAGTGATGAAAGATGGAGGACTCCATAAAACCCCCCAAGTACACCATCCATCACATAGATACATAAGAAATGCCCCCCCATGAGAGGGAAAAATATGATGAAAGAATCTGGAAGCTATGTGTATCTCAATGTCGATGCCGGACTATGGATAAAACTAATCCATAGGAGCAAGTAGCATGAAGATTCTAGAACATTAACCATAAAATGAATGGCCTTCAAACTAAGATGTGACCCTATGAGAATTTGATGCAATTTAGGATCATTAACCATAGGCTCTCGATCTAAGACATGAATTGATGCAAACCAAAATGTGGCAAGTTATGAGCAAGATTGTGGCCAAAAGAAACTACAGAATCCAAATACAACTCATGCGAGTTGTCATCAATATGAAGATGAGATCAAAGTGCATGCCATGCAACTACACTCTAATCAAATTATTATGCAAGAAGCCCCTCTAATGAAATTTTATTGAAATTCATTTATTACAATGCCCCAAGATTGTAAAAGGAGAACATGCAAAACATGCAAAAATCAAAGAGAAAATGAAAACATATTGCATGCAAAAAGGAAAGATTGCATGCAAGGATTAATGTTCTCATCTGCCTCCTCTTATGGTGGGGCATTTCTTATGTATCTATGTGATGGATGGTGTACTTGGAGGGTCTTATGGAGTCCTCCATCTTTCATCACTTGGTTGCATTCTCTATTTCTTTTGCATTGCATATGTACATGGGTACCTAACATGGCCTTGTAGTTGGAACCCATTTATGCTTTCATGGACCCATCCTTGCATTATTTGCATGTTTCTTATTCTCCCTAAGTTGCACTTAAGGGAGGGGCGGGGGGTGTTGGTGTAATTAAATATTTAATTACATTTTATTAAGTTTACTTCGGTTCTAATTAAATTTAATATCTAGGTTCATTTTTTTTAACTGGGTATCCATTGGGAACTTCCTCTACACTACAAGCGAGAAAAACAACCGCTTCGCCAAATCCAATGCACATAGGTTCCTCGAAAAGCTGGTTGGGAGGAGTTTGTCAAGGTCTCGTTTGACCCAGAAAGTAATGAACCTACAATCACCAAGTTCTCCATTGATGTATTTCGTGCCATTGTGCAAAAGCTTGATCGCGGACTGCTCTATGATTTCATTCCTTACACAGAGGTAACTTAGTTTATATAAAATATATATACTCATTTAACATATTATGTAATTGTATCACTTTAATTATAGATTATATTATTATATTTTAAATGTGTATATTATTATGAAATATGTATATATTTATTATTTTTATATGTTTTTTGTATGGAGTACTCGTACCAGTACCCAACCCCCAATTTTTTTATCGTACCAATGTACCGTACCCACATACCCAATTCCCATTCGGTAACTTAGAATTTTAAAATGTAAAGAGCGGGTTTATATCTGATTCTCTTCAAGCTCTTCATTCAGCTGGCCACAGAGCTTTCTGAACTTTCAATTTGCTTCTCCTGCATGTTGCATGGAAGTCTATGTTTGAAGCTGCAGAAACATTCTTATAAACTTTAATTTTCTGAAATTCCACTCATTTTGAAATTTTCCTCTCTCAAGCCAAAATCTATGGAAGTGAAGAAAATCAGAGGCAAAAGCATTCTCATCATTTCAAAATATTAATTTAACATTTCATTGTATACCCAATATTTGACATCTTGAAAAACTTTTTACAGAAGCCACCAAAATCAAAGGTGAAGCATTCCTAAATCATGAATTTATCTATATTTCAACTCAGTCTTCAAGTGAAGCCACGGGTTGCACAGATCTTGCATTTGTTACCCCAATAAACAGGACAGATGAAAATGGGAAAACAAGAGTGTTCAGCAAATCTTGCCACTTACATCTGCATCGTATAACCACGTATAGGGTAAGTGGGTTTCAGTCTATCGATTAAAATTTTGTACAAGAATTAAACTTACAGTCTATGACAAAAAAGGTAAAAAACTCTTAAACAATAACATGAAGCACAGACTGTATGCAAATCACAACATAAACTCATAAAAACAAATCAAGATATTTAATAAAACCTCTTCAAGCCAAGATCCCTGCAAATCAAACCAAACAACAATGAGATGTAACTTTGAAGGAAGCTAGGTATTGAGGATTCAAACAATAAGACCAATGCTGATTCAAAAGGAAGGCTATGAATTGTTTATGGAAAGGCTAAGAGTACTAGGTATGGAGATGAAGGTCCTCTAAATCCTGAGGAATAGCGCTCAAGCTTTCTATGAGGACCATGTTTTCTCTGTAATAAATAAAAATGGCAAACGACCAAAATCATGGACTTGAAAAAAATGGTTATCTTACACCATATGATGTCAATTTGTCAGTTTCAAAGAACTGATAGATATATAGCAATTCAGGCATCTTTACTTTTGCTTATTGCAGAACAGAGGAGAAAGAAAAATCAGGTGAGAATGGATATGCTATTGATCAGACTTACTGAGACAAATTTGATTTATGATAGATGTGACCAATATCAATCCAAAGATGAATTCCCTCTGCTATGTACATTCTCCAACATCCATTGCTGCTTGGCTAATCCCTTTCTCACTATTTTGAACCCCATCCTGTTTCTAACAGTAGTACATCCACAAACACTATAGAAGGATTTGCAACAAGCTCCACAGCAGTAGTCAATATTTTGAGCTACTATGTAAACAAACCAGTCACTCGTAATGAGAGAATTCCTCCAAGGGTATAGCTAGATCAGTTTCATCACCTCCTTCACAAGCATCTAGAATTCCATACAAAGAACTAATAACCAAAAGCACCAGAATGAGGAAAGAGCGAGTAAAACCTACTAAACTTTTTAGAACTGAAGGAATGAACCTTCCTTGTTTCTTGACATATTTCAGTTGGTAAATGAAGCCAAGCAGAATAAATAAGGGATTCATGAACACTTGTATGTGGTGAATGAATGCCATTTTGTTCATGGTATCCTGAGGTCCGAGCAAATTTTTTTTTTTTGTTGGGGGATAGCCAGATATGGTAATGCTGACCTCAATATAACCTTTAGTTTTCCTTGCATCCAATACATCCATCAATGTAGCCTTGCTAGCACCATTAATTCCAACCAAAAACATAAGAATGTCTGGTCAAATTACACCTCACATCCTGTAATAGCCTCAGCTGATCTGCCACAATGCCCTGCCATTTTATTTCCTGTGTGTAAAGAAAACATCGTCAATGTCACTTATATTAGACGACTTGACATCACTATCATTATAAATTTAAATCAAAATTTCAAATGCAACTTTCTTCAGTTATCAAGAAAGTTGCATATACAAAAACCTATCAGGTAAATTATAAATAAATCATATGTAATATATAGTAAGAAATATAAGGTACAAAAAACATGTGAAAGCATTTTTTTAATTGATATTATCTCCAAAAGGAACTTTTCATCATTAATTTGATAACTTTTAATACCAATTAATTGTACTTAAAATTATTAATCTTCAAATTTGATAACATTCAAATACCAATTTAATTATACTTACAAATATCAGCTTACATGCAAAATATAAGATTCATTCAAAACTAAAATCTAATTGTGAAATTTACATTTGCAAAAATTATAGGTTGTAATTGTTTACGGTCTCTTTATTTCACCTCAATTTTATAGCCACAATCTCAAAATACAGGCCACAAACCGTCAATTTCCAGATTTGCTGAAGGATGATTGTTTCCTCAAATTTAAGAACTTGTATTTGGCCTTTCATTGTTATCTACCTATATCATTAGGTCAAGAAAACAGAGCACCCTGCACAACGGGTTTCCTAACAGGTTTCCTAACATATAGAGAAATTCAAAACCACTTGGTGACAGCCGATCGTATAAAATGACAGAATTTTAAATCCCGCATAATCCAGCACAACAATCCGTTCAAACATAATCATATTAGCGATAAATAAGATTAATGATTTATATAATTAGACAACCATATTTATAAAGCATGATATCCAAATGCCTGGCTTGCGCCAAATAAGAGCTTTGGCTCACTGTGTTTTTACTCGCAATCAACAAAGCCAACGGACTGGCATGATCTTGATTGTGAAGCATTCTTGTAAATAACTCTCCCATGCAATATCCAATTGAATTTAAAAAACCATTAATGTATTCAAAGGAAAAAGGAGAGAAAAAGGTTTAAACGTACTCAAATTCATATACAGCATAAATTATCTGGGTTTGCAGACATTTATCATCAACATTTCTAGCCTTTCTCATATCTGCATTTAAGGCTGTGTTTGAAGTCGTTGTTTTTCCAATTGTAGTCAATAGGAAAGGAAAGGTCTTTCTATAGTCCATGATATCAGGCCATCTGGTTTTTTGGTCTATATATGACTTTAAGTATATGGGACTATCCCATACTCTCAATATGCAGGAGACACCTAACTTATGCTCCACAATAGGCACATACCCTACCCCCGCAGGATTTGAACTTGTGACCTCTCTTTCAAGAGTACAAGTTCTCCACAATCAATAACAAAAGAGCTGCCACATTTGTACTTTTTGTCTTGTACACAACAAAACTCTCACCTTAAACCTCAAATCTTTATATGATGTAAAATTCTAAATATTATTTTGGATGATTATTGTATGAAAATTTGGTATTTATTAAAAAAGTTTATACAAAATGGTTTATTAATTAAATTATTTTCAATAAAATTTATATTGTTAATGAGATTATTGACTTTATTAATGAGTAAGAGCATTTAATTGTATCATGACATGGTCAATAGGTATAAATATGTATAGGCTAGTATTATGAGACAAGCGTTGCACATTTGTATTATTTTTTGGTAGAATTATTTTGTGCAATATTTAGCTTATATAATTATAAATATGCATGTTTATCAATCTTTGATAGCATCTTTAGAGGCTCTTATTAATTTTAAGAATTTTAGGAGTGACAATTTAATGTATTTTCAATTATTCTATAAAAAAGCGTAGATTTAAAATGTATTATCATTTATTTTTGTGATCATTTCAAGAAATACACATTATTTGAATGAGATGAAATGCTTATCTTATTGAAAACCATACAATTATAGCTTGAAAATCCATTAATATTTAACATTCTAATATATATGGAGAACTATCTTTCACTTGAGAAACTAGATTGACACGAGTTTTAGGAGTTCCATGTTAAAGAAATTTCTCACATTCCATTTAATTGTACTTATGAATATGTGTTTAGTCACTTATGGCTCAATCTTTATAGTATTTATGTCTTTGTTTATGATTTTTCAATGACAACATCTACGTAGATAATACAACTCCCTTGTTATAATTGCTAGCTTATTAGTACAAAGATTGTCACATTATTTTAATGGCATCATATTGATTCAGTACAGTTGATCATAAACAACAGAAACATGTATTGGATGTTTCCCTTAGGAATCAATTTAGAGACAAATACCATAATAGATACTCCATTTTTCATAGTTTTTTCTCTTAAAGTACTATTCAAATGAGAGTGACACTTATAATCTCTAAGATGTTGAGATATAGCATTGAATGTTAAACCAACCCTCTCTACATCACTAATATTTATTAATATCCCATAGCACAACCATATAATTATTGAACTCCATAATTGCATACAATGCCAACTTTGGTGGTTGAGTGCCTTAATGATAGACAAGTGTCTTGACATGGATCTGTGTACAATTACCTCTTATAATAGGAAAAATAGGGACAAAATTTGGGTTATTAATATCCCATGGCACACCCATATAATGATTGAATTCCACAATCACACAATAATAAATCTGGTGGTTGATTGTCGTGACACTAGAGTATTTTATTTAGAATAACAAGTGCTCCATTAACTAAGTTAGAATCCTCCAAAAAATTAAACACTAACATTATGCAAATGCCAACACACATTAGAACTACTTTGTCCAAAAACTTGTCATTAGCATAATGTGATTTTATATGTAGGGTAATGTAGAAACAATATGCACAATTAATGTGATTAAAAAAGTGTAATCACTCACCATGCAACTTCCATTGTATTAATTAAAAAATAAGCACCAAGAACATGGTAGGTCTCTCACAAATAATTTTACTCTAAAGTATTAAAGGACAAAATACAATTTATAAATGTAATGAATTATATATACTTCTTACTAGAGTTGAGAGCTCATCCTAAAAAATGTATTCCTCAATAATTCCTAATTGTTTACTAAGAACTATAAGAACATGTCTTCAATTGTTTATGGGATTGATTTTGAATGTATTATATGTGGACAATGAGGATGTAGAACATAAAACAAGGACTCAATTATGCATTTCATTTATCATATTTTGCACTTAATGTACACCTTTGATTAAGCTAAGGAATTGAACAAAAAGGAAAAAAGAAACAAGAGTTCTCTCACCCACAACTCCTTGTTGCACACACAAGATGTGTGTGGTTGGACTCCAATGGACTTGTGCTTGCTCAAATTGACAACACATCTTTGCATTCATGAGCCTTATACAAATAGCCTCTGGGTAAGTGCAAGCTAATGGGTCCACTTTTAGTGGAAGTGTTGGGCTTGAAAAAAATCCTAACAAGAATGGGTATGTTGAACATAGGTTGTCATTGATGTCAAAAGTTGTCAATAATGTCATTGATGCCAGAGGTTGTCATTGATGTAGTAAGAAGTTTGATGTCAAAGGAGTTCTCTGTCTAAGGCTAAGCTTGTAATGGTACTTGAATTATCATTATATTCCCCTCAACTTATTGTTTTGAGTTGTAGAAGATTTGTTGAAGCATGCCATATGTCAAAAGTTTAGTATGATTTGTGTTGGTAATTTTACTATTAGGATGAAAAATCAAGAAATATATAACTAGTTGCTAAGGTGTGGTTGTATATCTTTTGTATGCTTGCAATAATCATGCTTGCATCTATTCACTATGACAATGGTGGTTTGAAAGTCTGTACTAGAATGTTTCAGTTTAGTTCTTAGGGTAGAGAGATTTCTCTAGCAATACAATTATGGTCCGCATTTCTTTTAGAAATGCAGTTTTGCTCTACAGTTTTAGAGGAGACTATGTTTACACTAGTTCTATCATATTCTTGAGTTTCCAAAGGATATGTTCAACATGCAAAAAGATTGTAATGGAAGAAGATTCTCTATGTCTGTCTATCAACCAGTTGGAGCTCCAGGTATGTGCAGTAATGGCTAGTAGCATTTGTAATTCAAATCTTGTGTGTGGTGTTAAGATAGGCCCTGATTAAGGTTCCTATGGTAGCACATAGTATCATATTCTTTTGGTGGAATTTTTATTTTATTTTTGGACTGACTTGTTACACATTTCATGTAAATTGAATTTAGGTCCATCTACTATCGTTCTAGATATTTATTGATCCTTGGAAACATAGAAGAGTGTTAATGTAATGTCATGTATATATTTCTCTATTGTGCGGATGTATTTAGTGACTATGTGAATTAGAATTACACCTATGTGAAGAAAAGTTGGTCTCCGATGCAAATTGAAGAGAAGGTGGCATAGATAAAAGGGAGAGTTGCATTTCAATGTGTGGACCAATATCTGATCATATGTACTGAGGAAGAGTATCAGTTGTGACTCTGGCATGTGTATGAGTTATATAGTTCATATCCACACACATTATCTTTGTATTCTGGTAAGACTGGTGTTCTACTTGTTCTGATTCATTTGGTGATTGGTGTCTCTGGTAGGTTGGTTCCTACTTCATATTGTAAAATTCACTTGTATATTTCTACATTGTGAGGCTAGATTTGGGCAATAGATCCAAGTAGCTATTCTCATCATGGTTTTTTCCAATCTTGGGTTTCCACGTATATTTGGCGTCCACTTGTGTTCTTTATTCTTTTACGTTTTAATTGGTTATGTGAGGTTTGCTATGAAGAATCATATATTTTTGATAAATGTAGCAAAGTTAAGTATTTTGAATTGATTAGATCTATTGATTCAGCCCCCCTCTCAATATATTGTGTGCCCTTCAATTGGTATCAAAGCCAAGTTCCTTTGAAGAAGCCTAACAACTTAAGGTAGCTTTGGGATGGCACACTCAGTTGCTTAGTGTTATCCTTGAATTCAGATGCGCTTAATTGATGGGATAAACCTATGAAACTTGTCTATTTCATAGCCCACATCCTCTAAGCACGCAAACGAGGAAAATCCTATGTGCCCTCATGCATGGTCCAATTCCTCGAAAAGTCATTTCAAGCGATTAAACTTTTTGCCTCTTGAAAAACTACAAAAGGTCAAAATTGCAAAACCTCTGTTTTTCAGAGTTACCATTTTTTCTTGCATGTGTAGGAGCACTGAATTTCAATGCTCTCCCATCTTTTTAGTAAATTGTATTTTGGATGTACCCACATTGATTTTTAGCACAACTACATCTCTAAATTCACACATTTGACATTTATTACAATGATTATTACGAATTTTAGTAGGCTTTTAAATTGGTTTTAAGTCATTTTTAATTTCATTTTATTTTCATTTTCGCCCTCTATCTACTCCTACATGCTCGGTTTCCCTTTTTTTCAGCTCATGTTTGGATTTCTTTGTAGATTTTGGTCGACTTTCCTCCATCTTCACTATTTATGGGTATGTAATAATACTATTTTTTCCTTTTTTTCTTTTATCACTTTGTTTAAAATGTTTAGGGTTTTTGGTGGCACTGTCTTTAGTTTTCATTTGCTATTTATCACTGTAAGTAATCATTTTGTTTTAGGGTTTTATATTTTCTAGTTTTTGTTAATCCTCAAACCATTTTCATTTGGGTTTTCAAATCCTGAGCATTTGTAATTGTAGACATGTAAAATTGACCTAACTCCTATCACACACCCAGCTAAATGACACTTTCACATCATCAACATCATTATTATTGAATATCACTGCGTTTCACATCAAAAGCATAAAAAACCCTAATTTCCTCTATTAATTGAATAATACGACATTACGTAATTAATTCACTTTTTCATCAATTTCGACCAATTAAATAAATTTCATTTATTTAATAAAGTCCTAATCTAACTTTATTCCTCCTGATTAATTAAATAACACCAATTATTTAATTATATCGCTAATTCATCTTATTTTCCTAAGTTGATTAAATTATTAAAAAATAATAATTTAATTAACTCACTTTCCCTCCAAATTTGAATAATTTGAATAAAATATTCAAAACATTATCAAAAATCAAATCAAACTAATGCAACTTTGAATAATTTGAATAAACTATTCAAAACATTATCAAAAACCAAATCAAACTAATGCAACTCTATTTGCAAAAGTCAAACTTGATTTGCACGTTCAAACTCCAAAAAGAACTAATTAATTAAATCAATTAATTAATCATTCTCTACCACTTTCCTAATTGAGCAAATTATGAATCACTAATTGCTCAATCTATTTCCTGACTGATTGATCTAATTCCTGATAGATCAATCTAATTCCTAACAGATCAATCTATTTCCTAACTGATCAATCTATTCTTTAATCATACTAGTCATGTAATCAATTTGCACAAATTATACCCATCTAAATCCTGTGAACAACTTTCGACCGTTGATAAAGATATTCTACTACACGATCTTGATCGTCCATTTCAAATCAAAATTTCTATATAACAAACCTCTTTCCTCACAAAAAAAGGATCGAAGAATCAACCTATTTTGCACAACGAAGTATTTCCAAGATCCTAATCACCATTGACAAACCTTCAACACAACTCTTTGATCAACACGCACGTTCTCCAAGATTGCGCAGCACAACTATGGAGGCTTCGCATTGATATGAGCAACCAAATCTTTGTGAATGCACTCCAACACGGGATGGTAATGCTATTTTCTTTGGGATTTCATTATCATTACTTTTTGTCAATTACGTTCTTGATTTCCTTAATTGTTTAGCTTCATTTCGTGAATGAAGGAACAAATCTAGATTATTGTTTTGAATTAGATTAGCTTCTTTCTAGTTCAATTATCTTGTTTACTCTCTCATATTTTCCCCCTCACACAGTAAAAACTCTACATTTCCGTGAAACCTTTGGTAACAGTATGTTTTAGGATTTCAAATCTTGACTCCCATGCTTACACATGCCCCCTTTGCGTTATACACTGCAACATTTAAATATCAACTTACACTACCCATTGCCCTGTATCATGTCCCACGGGATTTGAAACATGCTCTACATCGTCTAGTGCCATTTTGTGCTACTCGAGGTTTAAATCCCGAATGGAATCCAAAATGTGCCACTTTCACATGCATCTCGAGTTTCAGAACCCACTCTACAATTCCCATCAACATTGTATTCATGTGTAGGTCGAGGTTTAAACCTCAACTGACATGTTATTACATTACCCACCCAAGATGCATGTTAGGTTTTAAAATCTGACTTGCATCCTTATAAACGTACATTATCATGCAATGCTAGAGTTTTTCTCTGCATGTGCATATGACAATTTTTACCCCATGTAGGGGCAGGATTTTTCCTCGCCCTTACATCATTTTTCCCTACCATTATATAGAGGCACAAAATTTTTGTGCCTCTACATCCTAAGTTGAAATACCCCATGTAAGGAACTTTTCTCTAACATTGTGCAAGAGCACACAATTTTTGCACCATTGCATTTGAAAGCCACCAAGTCATGCAATATCTCAATTTTTCAATGCCTCTGCATCCCAACTTCCAAAACACATGCAAAAGCTCAATTTTTTCTCCCCACTACACAAAATCCTACAATTTTTTTCTAACACTAGGAAACATAAAATTTATTTCTGCAATTGCTCTTGCATGCTATTTCAGGCATTCATGCTCAAATTATTGAAAGGGTACAAGTCATTTACTTTCCATACAGCTGCTCTGCAAATTTTTGATCCATCACTAAGAAAGAAATCCATGAAGTTCAAATATCAAGGGGTTTTTGTAAAAACCTATGTTGCTTCAAACATTGATGAGATCAAATACATAGAGATATATGTCTAAATTTCTGAAGAGGATAAAGAAGCAACCTTTGGATTCAAGCATGTATGTGTTGTGGAGAGAAATATTCAATTGGTGGCTACATTTCCAATAGCGACACACAATCCAGAGTTTTTTCTAGTCGTAGCAGCTCTTTAGCACAAGGAAGACAAAAGCATCGAGGATCTTGATGGGAATGTGATAATAAGACTAGATGCAGAGTTCTTCGATAAGATCTTCCAATGCCCGAGCATTGATGCATATGTTGATCTTACCATTGAGAATGCACAAGATCGTTATGATGAGGATCTAGACAGGTGTAAAAAGACAATTAATACAAGGTGGCTAAAGAATCCAAGGCCAAATATTTCAAGATGGCCTAAGAGCTTTCCTTGAAGTGTTTTCATCGAAGAAGTAAATGACTTGATTACCCTTCTTTGCAGGGTTAAGGGATTGCCTACCTCTTCCAATTTTAAAGAGTGGATGTACTTGTATATTCATGTTATAAGGAAGAGGAAACATAAAATATTATGGGGTCAATAGATAAGTGATGCAATTCATGATCAACTCATGAAGGTGCCCACTTCATTGAAATTTTATATGACTTCATACTTGGTCTATGTTGCTACGTCAATGCAGAACTTTCCAAGATTGACATCAGAGGGGGATAGGAGGCATGTTCTAGTTTATCAATATTACTCCCAATTGACCTTGAAGAAATGTATTCAACATTTTAGGAGGGTCAATGATGCCTTCTTTGCTCCATATCTATACATGTTTGAAAAAGAACTTAAGAAGAGGAGAGTATCTAATGAAGCATGGGTAGTGTTCAATAAATTTGGCTATATGTTCCTACAATTTCCCACCTTCACATACATTTGAGCTGGATTCTTCATTGGATATCCGTATATTCTTCCAAGGTATCTGAGTGACAAGATAGTCCTCATGGAGTTGTGTAGATAGATCATGGCAGTTCATAGTAGACAAGCAAAATCTCACAAGCTAGGTTTAATTTTCCTCTCACAATAGGCAGGTACTCTATCACAACACTCCTAAAGCTAAGGCCGTGGAATCAAAGATGTAGTGGGTCATGATGAAGACATACAAAAGGAGACCTGAATTTGACTATAAAGGAATGAAAGATAAGTTCAAGAAGATCAATTCCCATGTACATAGAGTGGAGGTCATATGGATAGATTGCAGGATAGAGGAGGACATAAGGAGGTTGGACTATTTACGGCTCACCTTAGAGTAGATTGTAAATCTAGATCTAGCAAACATTCCAGAAGACATGGAGGATGAAGATAACATCCTAGATCTTGCTTATGAGAGCAATAATATTGCTAAAACCCCTCTTCCCCCCATTTAGTGGTCAAAAAAGGAAATTAATTCTATCAAGGAAAGTTTCTAACCTATTCTTACTAACACTAACATTTGGTTATAGGAAATGGATATAAGGTTGAAGAATTTTAACATTGGATTTGAGGGAGGAGAAACTGAGGGACATGCTGGGAAAAAAGTGAAAATTAGAACAAAGAATAAGGGTGATGTGCCAAGTACAAGTAAAACCTCTAAACCTAAGATCAAATTCTTAATGAAAGGGGGTAAGAGCAAAGATTTAGAAGGGCCATTAACTCACACAAAAGAAGTGTCAACTCAAGTTGAAGAACAAGAAGAAGAGAGTCTAGATGAATAAGTATAGGAGTCTCCACATGAGGATGCTCCAAAAAACTCTCCTATTTCTTCTTCCCCTATCACTACCAATATGCCAAGTCTCATTCCTCATGCTGTTTCAATTGAACAATTTTTTCCTTTTGCTACTATTGTTGTTGTTGCTATTATTTTTGTTGCTCCTACCAATCAATTCATTGATCCCCAACTTTGGGGTCTATTTTTGATAGCCTAGGAATAATTTTGAAAATATTTTTGGCTCCTCACCAAAATTTTCAGGTCCATCTTCTTCTTTTGATGTGTCAACTCTATCCAAGTTAGATAAATTATGTTTGAAATTGCACAAAATATGCTAAGTGTGGAAATAACTATGGTTGTTCAAACTAACATTACACCACTTGTGACTACCACCATTGTAGGTGCAACAAAATTCAATCAAACCATGGTAATAGATCTTGGAGAAGGTTCTCCTCTTCCCCCTTGGTTGACCTTATAGACACCAAAGAAAAAGAAGCAAGTCATCTCTCCTAATGACACTTATTTTGGTTAGTTGGTGCCAATAAAGAAAAAATATAAAAGGAAGCCAAATACTCTCTCAAGGGTGTTAGCAGATAAAGTAGGCTACAAATATACTAAGGTTGCACAACCTCCCCAAGTAAAACTCCAGAAGGGCTAGACTTGTCTGATTATTCTATCACAAGAATAGAACTTGGTAAAAGGATGCACGAGAGTGTGAAAGAGGATGCAAAATCAACATTGGATTCTCTAATTGAGAAGTATGATTAGGAAAATAAAACCAAAGATCAGTATAAGGCCAAGGTTGAACAACCCACCTCTGTACTTCAGAAAATTACTCAATCTTTTGAGTCAATCGAGTTTGTCGCTTCAAGAATTGAAGACCTTGTTATTTAGAAGGCTAAGAGAACACATGCATGAGGCGAGATAGTTATAGAATGGATTCCTAGAATATTGGCTCAAGGAGCACAATTGTTGAAATCTTATGAGGAAGGGATTAGCAATATGGAAAATGTAAAGGTAAAATTGAGTCAAACAATTGAAACACTTTCCTAGAATCAACAAGAGATAGAAAAAAGTATCAAAACTTGGACAAAGATGAAGGATATCAATCTTGATGTATTAGAGGAAATTGGGATAATTTCCAATAGAGAAATGTTCATCAGCATATAGGAGATCATGAAGCATAAGTTGAATGTCATCAATGATCTAATTAGAGATTTGTAGGAAGCTCGAGAGGTTGGCAAAGATAAAATTTCAGATCTCGATGCTAGAATAAAATAGCTACCTTGTCAAGTGTTTGATGACAACCAAAAATTTCTTCCCTTTGAAACAATTATCTAGGAGTTCACCTTATCAATGCAAACAAAGTTTGAAGATGAAGCTTTTTCATTAGCTTCTATCGACAAATTGGTGGACATTCATCTTACTTTGGATAACAAAAAGGTAGTACTAGAAATGCATAGGAAAACTTGCATCACCATCGAGGACTCAATCACATAAGTACCTACAATCTCTAGTCATACTACATGACCAAATAATTCAGAAGTCCAAGCAACATTGAAGAAATACAGAGACTTCTTAGAGAAGGGTGGTGAAGAATGAAGGAACACGCCTATTCCATACTTGGTTTATTTTTCAGTTTTTTCCCTTTATGCAATATGTAATTAGTTTATGACATATTATATGTCTTTTGTAAATATGCAATTACATGTAAAAACAGATAAGTCCTAAATCAAATCAAACTCTATTATTGAATAAGTCAAGTTAGGTTTAGTTTTTCCTATTTTAGCTCTTGGCTTTCATCTATACATATGAGGGAGATATTTATTAAAAGGGACCTTTTATCTTTTGAAGCGATGCACTGCCCATTTGAAAAAAATATTGAGATTGTGTTTACTATGGAAATCAAATTTCAATCAATAAAAGAAGCAAAATTGCATCCAATATTTGTCTTGGATCTTCTTTGTTATGTGCCAAGATTGTTCTTCTGTCCTCATTACATTTTCTTGTAAAGGATTGAATAAGTGGCGTGATATCATATTATTTAGAAGGGGATTTAAATATGATTTTACATAATTTGTGCTACATTATTATATTTGAAGTTTATGTTCTTGTGTGTACATTTTGATAATTATTCAAAGACTCTAGGTTGTGGGTTATTATCAACATTTTGTTGATCTTTTGGTGGCGTATGTTGAAGACTTTGAGCTGCAATGTACTTCATTCTATATCTTTATGAATCATCATTGGAGGAAACAAAATAATTTTTTATTTTTTTTGTTTTCATGTTACCAACATTCGCTAGTATCACTCTAATTACTCTTTCATTTAATCAAGTAGATATTCGTTATTACTTCTCAAACTAGGATTATGTGGTGAATTATATGTTATAATTATCACGAGGTATTATTATAATTTTTAAGAGAAAAAAATCTATTTTAAAATAAGAGAATAGGATGACGAAAACACCCATGGTTAGTTATAGTGTATATAATTGTAGTTAGTTACTAGTTGTTTTAGTGAGTAGTAAGAAGGGAGCCTCCCCTTTCTGAGAGGAGAGATTTGATCTCATTGTAATTGTGGTTGAAAACACCATTTTGTAATTAGTTAGTTTATTACAAAATATTCACCCAACACTTAGGAAGGATTCTCTAGAAACAAAGAACCACTCTTTGATGGATTCAATTTTGCATTTTGGAAAGTCATGATGTAGTCCTATTTGATGGCTCTAGAAATGGATATATGGAAGTCAGTAATAGAGGGATATGAGATTCCTAAAAACCCTCCCAAAGACACTAGTACAAAAACAACAATATATGACTAAAAAAACTACTAAAAACTACATATAAATGACTAAACATGGTCATGTGACCATTAGTAGTTTATTGTCAGTCATTTATAACATGACCAAATTGATGACTAAAACATTTTTAGTCATTTATTAGTTGTTTTGATTGATCAATTTAGTAGTATATTTATTTATTGATTGTTGTAATCTGGTCACTTATTTAGTCATTTTTTATTCAATGATATATTTAGTCATTGATTTAGTCATTGATTGTTGTAATTTGGTCACTTATTTAGTCATTTTTTATTCACTGATATATTTAACTAGTCACTTATTTAGTCATTGATTGTTGTAATCTGGTCACCTATTTAGTCATTTTTTATTCACTAATATATTTAGTCATTAATTTAGTCATTAATTGTTGTTAACTGGTCACTTATTTAGTCACTTTTATTAACTAATTTTTGTTCATTGGTAGTGTATTTAGTAATTAATTTAATCATTATTTTGATCAATTTGGTAGTATATTTAGTCATTTTTATTCATTGATTTCACTGGTCATATATTTAGTCATATTTATTCATTGTTCACCGATTTCTATCAATTGGTAGTATATTTAGTCAATTTAATTATTAATTGACATCAAATAGTAGTATATTTAGTCATTTTAATTGATTGATATTTGAGGATTTACACATAAAACAAAGAAATACACATCAATCATAAATTGCACACAATAAGACAACCATTGAGAAAGAAAAATCATTGAACTTTATTAAAACAATGGTGTTCTTACAACTTGCACAAGTCTGAAATATCTATCTTGCTTGAAAAATGCTTAGAAATAGAGTATTTTTATTTTCAATCACAAGACTGAAAATTTGAGTTACAGTGCACAAAAATCATAAGAAAGAAACTTCTCCAAAAAAATTCTACAATGATGGAAACACATGCTTAGAGCCCTTCAATACGAGCACATGCCCCTTTCATCTCTTAAAAATTCTACAACATAGGCAATCTTCCTAAAGCAAGTTGTAATGTGTTGAATCCAAGAAGGAGAGTGTTGATCGTGTCCCATATATGAAGCTCTCTCCTTCAACGTAGTCAACAATAACCCTAGAATCTTTCCTCCTTTATATGCAACGTGCCATCTGATATGAGCAAAAGGGTACTGCCTTTTTCGCTATGAATGAAGTTGTGCCTCAATACAACCAACAAAATTACTATTAGTCTCAATTCAGAAAGAATAAAAGTGCATTGTATATTGCAAGTTTACAAAAGTAATTCCATAGTAGAAAGATAAATCAATTAAAAAATTGTATCCTTGTCAACAAATGCCTTAAAAAAAGTGTTCAACATAGGCCTGAAATATGCATATTGAACACTTGATTTTAGAACCTTGTTCAAAGTTTAAGAAAGTTGATACACTCAAATTATAGAATGAAGTTGACATTATAGAATTAAGGCTATCAACACTAACTAGATTGGAACAACATTATCAATAAAGTTTTCCTAGAAACCAAGCCCAAGAATGCCATCAGACTTAGACAACAAAAAATTCAACCCTAATTCATGTGTTGTCTCAATATAGACTTGCACCATGAAAGAATCCATTTATACATAACTTCCAAATTAAGTTGATGAGAAAAGATCTTTGATATCCAATTGTGAATGGTGATCCTAGACCTGTACAAACATAAACAACAAACACAATATTAGTCCATTATGCAAATCAAATCATCATTCCCCATAAGATTCATTTGAAATATCAAGAACAAGAAATAACATGAAGAATGCAAATAAAAATTATCCAATCTTGCTCAAAACAAACAAACTCTCAATCCCATGGGGGAATTGGTGTTATTTTGATGTCGAAAATAGCCCTTTTCCAATTCCTTGCAAGCTTTATGATGATCAATAGTGCTCCTTGATGAAATTTGCAATAACCTAGCTATGGTGGATTAAAAACTATGAAAACCTTGATGAACTTGGATGAATTTGCCTCAAGTTGTAGATCCAAAATAAATAGGAGAGCCTTCTATTTATAAAAGAGAATGATGGAAGAATAAGCAAAAGGGATGAATGTGGGATCAAGCACCAACCAATAACACAATGCCACTTGTCAACATGTGAGTGGACAAAGGTGGAGCACATTTTGATGAATGTGCACATGAATGCCATTAGGTGGATATTTGAAATTGGAGAAGTGACATGTTGGAGGGAGATGAAAGAAGAAATAAATGCCACTTGGCTCAAGAAAAGGACATGTAAGAGGCCTTTAATGCCTTGTTGGATGGACAAGTCCTTTTGGGGGGAGATTTTCAAATTTGAGGAATATTCCAACTTTGATGCTTTTTTGAATGAAAATAAAAGATTTATAAATCAATTAAATTGATTTTCATATGCAAGTTGCAAAATATAGAGGATTTGAGTGATTAGTGTTAGGATTAATCATGATTTGATTAACTTAGATGAAGATTAGCTGATTTGACATTTTGACTTAGATTTT
>VDFB02261282.1:0-46739 GCA_007258455.2 Sequoia sempervirens | reverse complement strand
AGAATCTGACAATTTAATTCATTCCATTTTGTATGCATGATGTGATCATGTGTATTCTAAGGACCTTTGATCAAACTTGACAGAGCCTGACAGTGAAATTCATGTTCCAGTATGCAGTAATTATAAGATATAGCAAAATTCAAATCATTCACAGTGATAAAGTACATATAGAATGCTGATTTGATATTACATTGGATGCTAGAGTAAAAATGTTAGTGATTGTCACTTGTACCAGTGAAATTCTTTGTCACTTTTCATCTCTGTAATTTTTTTGACATGTCAACCATCAGATCTTATGTGAGGGATGGCCAAATTTAGAGATTTAATCTTAAAAAAAACTTTATGTATTGATGATCTACTATTTGTCAGTAGTGAACCATTTAGAATAAAGACAACCCATACCTTGTTAATACTGAACTATCACTGTAGAAAAATAAAAATACAGCCTAGGATTAAATTCACGTTGCTATTCAGGACCTGTTATTGATACAATGGTTGCTTCCCATAGGCTTTGGATTCCATCTCTCATTCCCACATAAGCATGTTAATTAAAATATTCTCATCCATATGTACTTGTAATTACCCTTGAAAAACTACAAAGTCCAACCCATTTGGGATGCACCTCTTTGTTTATTTTAAATTATCTTCTCAAGTGAGAAGTGAAATAGTTTAGAAAAGTCTGTGTAAATTTTCTTTGGAATTAAGGGATAGAGTATATGGTTGCTAGTTTATAGACATCTTTGTCATTTGGGGATAATTGAAATGTGGGTAGGTTAATAACTGTTGACCCTTATATTGTTTCCTTGTTCAGGTGATCCCATCCATGGATGGGCAGTTATTCGATAGCCTCTGCATCTCATTTGTAATTTTGGCTCTTGTGGTTAGTTCAGTCCCTCCCATATGTGTTAGTCGCTTCTTTTAGCATAATTTGGCAAAAGTGTCTTTCATCTGTAGATAGGTGGCAGAGTGCTTCCTCTGCCTCGTTTGGAAAGTATTATGCTTACTATTACTATATGGAGAAAGAGTGTTTTGTGGTGTATCTTGGAACTGTATAAATTAATTTTGATTATTGTACTAATTTTGGCAAATATTCTGCTGTAAATTTATTAATACTCTTGTGGAGTGTAATATTGGCATTAGAGGCACTAAACCTCTGTGAGCTTCTGACCAATCCATGCCCTCTTCCTTTTTTTGACAACAAAAAATTATATTTATCATAATGGGTTACTAACCCTAGCACTTAATGATCGTGCGCTAAAAGGCAATTGATCTGATGAGGGCTCCACATCACAAAAACACAGACACAAGCATCACTTCACCCGCAAGGAAAAGCTTCTGAAGTTGATAGCTTATAACAAGTAACTCATTAACATGACACTCAATCTTCAGGTTCATCTTCTTGGTTATTGCTTCAGGCTAAATATCATATGATAATACCCCTATCGCTCCTCCAGCATGTTTTTTCTGACCCGACGTAGCATATCAGCTTGATTGGTAATCCTCTGCAGGATTCCATGGAGAATGTCTTTTATGGTCCCATTTATATGCTCCTTTTTAAAATGGAGCCTATTCATTGCACGGGTTTTATTTTTCCATTCTTCCACAATGGATTGCCTAGTCAGTGCCACTTCACCTACTAAGGCTTTAGATGGCATTCTGATTTAAGCTAAGTAACTTGAATGAAATGAGAAGGAGAGCTAGATTGGGCCAGTTATCTACCTAGCTCTGCCATGGGCTGTTTTTCCTTTGGACCTGATAATGGATTATTGACTGGCAACTTAAATTGATGAAGAGAAATGCATCCCTCCTCTAGCTCTTTTCGGCAGAGAAAAGATTTCTATTTGGAGAAGCCCTGTCATCAGGTGGTGCTGCACTGAGATTGAGATTTGGGTGCTTGGAGGGAGATATGTTCACTGTCACACCACAGGCCTTCCTTTTCTGGTGGACAGGAGGACTGGAAAAGTGGATAACCCACACTGTTTGTTCAGGTGTCTCATTCCTTCTTTGTATCTGACTGAAGCTTTGAGATATATTGAAGCCTCTATAAGCTGAATGGGACTCCAAATCAGTAGTATGTAAATCCCTTGAATGATTGGTTTTTGCTCTGGTTGCTATGATTCGTACTGTTGTCAACCCCACCCTACAATGCTACATCTTTTCTCCATGGGATTAAAGATCATAAGGCACGTCAGGCCAGGGCCTCCAGTGGCTGTTTTGGTGTCCATCTCTACTCATCTTCTCCATTCAATCTCTTCTGCAAGGACAGAATGCCATAAGGTGTATTAGCGATAAAACCGCCATTGATGTTTAGATTGCCTTATTGTCCTGTTCTTCATTGTGAACAATATTGTGAGAGGCCAAAGTGACTGTAGCAAATGTAGGCAGTAAGTCTTTTGGTAGCCATATTCGGCAGGAAATTTCAAAGATTAGCAAAAGAAGAATGTAATTGAAACACTTGATGGTGGATGACAGGGTATCCATGTACAAATAGACTGGAGAGAAATAAGACAATCCAGAGAGAGAGGAAAGCCAAATGTGGGAAATCCTCCATAGTGCTTCTGTTTACAAAGTAACATAGCCACAAATAAGAAATAAGACTCTATGGACTGAGTCTTCATTCTTTAAGGGAGGAACTGAACTGCCCTATTCAGTTAGCCATTCTCCTCATTGGGCTTTGTTTTTTTTCCCATACACCCCTTCTTTTTGACAGTGCTATCTTTCTTTAAACACAAAAGCATAAATTCAGTGTGAATTGGTAAAGGACAGATGCTAACATCTGAGAAACCTATAATCCATATTTTATTTTTCTCTCCAAACATGCTAGCTATTTCTTAATTCAAAAATTGATTCAATTTCTAATCAGCATCCTTTACCAGCACTTTAGGGAAGGACACATATATTTAAAAAAAACTTAAAGAGATAGCCCAGCCTTTGTGGTCCACACCTTCCTGGTAAATTTTGATTTGGACAGGATTTCTGTTCCATCTCAGCTTTAGCACAATGATTAAAAAGTGTTTTATGTAAAAGCCAAATTTTTTACTGACATCTCTCTCCGCTGTGCTTGTCTTTTTTTTCATAAAAATTCTGACTATCATTTTACTTTGCATCTTGTCATGCTGCCACAGTAGATCATTCTGGTCTGAATCTATCTCATTCTCACAAAGGCAATCTATTGCTGCCCTTTGTCATTCCTTCAATTCTTGCACATTCTTAACAAAATTCAGCATATCCAAAACTGTCTATAAAGGTGAAAATAAAGCCCCAGTTTCAAAAATGAAACAACATTTGGATTTCAAGCTGTAGAAGAGAGATAACCATAGTACGAGTCCCGTTGTCCTCCCCTGCCTTTCAATTCAAGCCTTCTTATTCTGTATTGAGCATAAACAAGCTGCCTGCTATGTTAGGTAAGGAAAGAAGTAAAATTAACTCAAGAAAAGAAATTCTCTATGCCATTCAGAAGAAGCCTTCTCTACTTCTCTTGAACTACAAATTATAAAAATAATGAACTGTTTTTGTGATGTTTCGTGGGTTTAGATCCTTACAAATGACGTGGTTCCCACCTTTTTGATTATTTCCTTCGGCATAGTGAAAATGGGAAAAACAACTAGTTGGGACTAGCCTGGGAGAATATTTACCTTTCATAGAAGCATAAAGGAAGAGAAACCTTAGCACCTTTGAACAACCAAAAGTAAAATCAATTGCTATTTTGAAGTAAGATATTTTGCAGCTCCAATACCTGAAGCCAGATTCTTATTGGCACCCTTAATTTTCTTTCCTTAAAAGTCTTTTCTTATGAGCTATAATTTTGGGAATGATAGCACAATTCTCTTCTAAAATTTGTGCCAGCCCCACAAATGCCAGAATGTTTTGCTGCTTCTTATAATTCTTCGCTCATTGCCATTTTTTCTTTAGCTAGCTAATAAGTCAGCTGCTCTATTTTTCTTGCGATAGCAGTGAGTAAATTTTATATTCTTTAACATCCTCTTTATGCTATCGTTTTCTTGCAAGATGAAGTTTTATCCACAATTTGTCTTGGTTCTGGTTGGTTCCTTAAAATATTGATATCCCCTAAAGCTATTTTGTTCTTCTTGTTATGATTTCTAACTTGGAGAATTTTGGTAAGAGTCCTTTCCAATCCTTTCCAAGTCTCTTCTGTGGTTTTTGATATTCCTTGAAATATATGTATTTTGCTACAACATAGATTTCAGTAAGCCATTAAAAACTAGAGCAGCACAATGGAGGAATTAATCACATAACAGTGAAGGTACATAATAATATTGTTGTATTTTTACATTATTTTATTAAGTAAAATAAAGTCATAAGGTGACTTTATTACTAAACCTATCACAAATACTAGTATGACCATTATAACTCTATATTACAAACACTCAAATGATTATTACATTTCAATACATTTACCTATAAAGTAATTTCTGCTCTCTTTCCATACAACCAACTTACCTACCTGACAAACTAACCACCAACATCCTAACATATACTTACCCTACATAACAATAAACTTTGCTTACTAACCTAAGACCTATGACCGATTATATAACCCAAGTCCAATACCTGACAAACTAAGCACATTGAAATATAATGAGACCTATGACCCATTATATAGCCCAAGTCCAATACATTCACACATAATTACAACAAATATCTACATGCTTTTAGATCACACAGACCACAAAAGCCAACACAAATCATAGCCAGAGCCATAGCAGAGAAATATTTGAGGTATAAAGATCTGCTAAGCATTGTCCAACTCTCTGGATGGCATGTACAACTATTTTGAGAATAACAAATGGGAACAAAACTTCCTTTAAAGTGATTCCTGATGCTTTGAGCCAAAGTGCAGCTGGTAAGAAGATGATTAATTTCCTCCTCCATTCCAACCTCAGAGCACATTTGAAGAGTCTTTGGAAAACTTTTCTTTTGAGGCGTACATCCAGTTTGAATCTTCCCTTATGAAGCAACCCAAAGGAAGACCTTAGCTGTAGGAACATCTTTATTTGTCTATATCTTGCTCCATGGTTTGGAGAGATGGGAAATTTGAGAAGCTTCAGCTGAAAATTTAACCAACACATACTGAATTTTCCCCTGATCCTTTATGGTGCCACCTTAAGGATTCATCTTTATCATTTTAAGGGACTCTGAAGCTTATTAGTCTACCAGAGTGTTTTGGAACTTGGTTCAGTGGCTTGAATATATGGAATACTAAATATTTTGATGTACTTCCATACCCATCTCTTTAGGCCTCTGTTCTTCCCATTAACCCAATTACATGCAGGTAGAATTCTAGGGTTCATGTAACTTCATATGCTTAGAAGGGGTAGTCTTTGATCAATGAGTCTAATGAGAAATCAGCTTTTTCCCTGTTTCCCATTTTCCAAAATGATGCCCTCTGAAGAAGGAATCTAGCATACCACAAATTGTTCTAGATGGTGGGACCCTTTGGGAGGTTGTATTTGCTAGATTTTAAAAAACCTTTCTGAGACATTGTTATCCAAATATTTCCCACATTATGTCCAACTTCATTTCCTTTCTCATTCCTTTTAGATGTGCCATGGAAATTTCACACTAAGAACTACGTTTGTTAACTAGCAGGGCACCAAAGGGAAGTTTTTTTGCTCATTTACCGCTTGATGAAAGAAAGTACACTGATTTTTTTTGTCTCCTTGACAATCTTTGTGCGAGCATGGAGAATTGGGAACTGATAAACTGCAATAGATTAATCCACTGATTTCAGTAGCACAAAACTCTTCCGCTTGTGGATGGCCATCTACTTTTCAAGCTAGACAGTCAATTTTTAAATTTTTTACACAGATTACTAACATTCATTAAAATATATCACAAATTTATTCTTTTAATTTACCTGATAAATTTTAAAATTTCCAGCATACAATTTCAATATCAGAGTTGCAAACCAGTAGTTACACTAATTTCTTTTACTTGGATTGTTCAACTTTTGCTGTTCAGGTTGGTTATCTTCTGTCCTTTTTGCTTAAAGTGAAGACAAAAGATCATCTTTGGCACTCAAACATGGGAATATATCTTAGCAGCCCAAAGACAGAAAAGGTGTCAGAAGATGGAGAAAATGATCGGATTAAATATGGTGTGTCAAGTATGCAAGGGTGGCGTGCCAGCATGGAAGATGCGGTGAGGAATAATTTCATACATGGTTGTCAATTGGTTAATGGCTTTTATATGTTAGTTATGTTGCTTTATGGTCTATTTTGGCTTTTGCATTTCTGTGAACATCATAAACTTTCAAACTAGGCAAAGTCATCTTCGAACAACTACTTTTTGTGTATAGAATAATTTTTAAATGCAAGACTTGTTAATTAGAAATCCAAATCTTTGTTTGAGAGGGTATGGATTTTAATAGAACCTTTGTGTTCAGCATTGTAGCTGGTTAATTTAAACTGAAATTATTTCTTAGGGCATCACAAACCAATATAGTGAAATGTATTTGACATGTTTTTCTTTTGTATCTGCAATACATATATATTTCCTTCATTTTGAATTGCACTATTTTTGAATTAAATAGTTTTCAGAATCTGCATAATTTATTAAATATCAGTCAATTCATATTCCATGACAAGAAATGTTCTTTGGATTTTGAGTTGTTGATCTTGCCTTTATGAACAAATTTGTTGAACAGCATGTTGAAATACGTAGTCTATTCTAGTTGGTCAATGGATAGATAATAGAGCAGTAGAATGTATCAGTGTCTTGTAAATGATTCATAAATTCTATCGTTGCCCAATGGAGGTGTATTTGGCATTGGTTTGATGGACAATTTATGTTTTTGAATAGAATTTAAACTATGTGAAACCTGTTTCTTGTATAATCATAAAGGTGAGAAAGCACCCATTAGTATGGTAGTTTAAAAAGTGCATAAAGACTAGTGCATTTGACTGCGGATGGAAGGGAAAGAAGTTTTGTATGAGGTTGAAGCCATTGTTAGCCTTGGAAACCAAAGGAGTTTCTTGCTAACAGGTCAATTGCACCTTCGACTGTAAGTGAAGAATCATTCTTAGCTTGTAGCAAAGCCATGCCAATGTTACAAAGAAGATGTTTGCCTACTAAGGTCCTGGAGGTGATCAAATTTTTGTTTTTTGGAGACACCCAGATGTTTCGACTAGCATTCCCATGGCTACAACTGATGTTTAATCATACCATTTAGTTTACTTGTGATAGTTTTAATGTGGCAATAGTCATACTATGTGTCTCAACTGGATGTTTGGTAAATACAGTTAACTTTATGATATACAAGTAATGTTTTGATCCTCAAACTATCCTCATGTTGCAAGATATCATCTTCTAATTTAGGGATTTGAATTTCCATAGCATATCAATACAAAGCATTTTTGAAATAGAATGTCACATGAAAAGCATATTATATACACATGCTCCTTTTTGGAAGTGCTAGCAGGCTACAAGCCCCAGCTTACACATACTTGTAATTAGATGTATCCAATATAGCTTTCTCTGAAACAGTTAGGAGGCTACAAACTCTAGCATATGTGTAAATTTAGCTGGGTGTTCAGCAGTTATCTAGAATATGCATGGAAGGGAAGACAAATCATGGTGCACATACTTTTCTCCCTTTTCTAGATACACATATCCACATATCAGATATGGGACGATACAGCTTGGAAATGACCCAGATACAGTATCTGGACGGATCTGAATACAAGCTCATATCTGGATCATATTCAAAACATCCAGATATGGTATCAGTATAGGGCTATTAGGAAATTTTTTAAAAATCCAAAAAAAGAAAAAAAATGAAACATTAATTTTTTGGATATAAAAATAATAATCACAAAAAATATAAATAATTATACAAATAATTGTTATAGAATAGGATAGATGTGTATAAATTGTTACTGTTTTTCTATTCTATTCTATAACATCTATTTTATAGTTATTTATATTATTTTTCTGTGATTATATATATCACATTATATTCTATGGCACTTGATGTATAGGACTTGTATGTGTTTATAAATGCTGTATTGAACTGTAACTGGGTCAAGAGGTATTAGAAAACTCAGTATCTGTATCTAATATGGTATCCATTTCCATGCAATGCTAAGTAAATCATATTTTACTATTTTTAGATTCTACATTTGCAAAAACTTGACAATTTTTGTGAGAACTTGTACCTTTTAATGATTTCTAATAACTATGCAAATATGCTATGCAAGAAGTTGGGTAGACACTTTGTTCTCCAAAAAGCACATATTTTAACCAACTATGCCAGGTCCAACTTTTATTCATCTGGGCTGAACCGTAAACTGAAAAAAATCTATAATGCAATTTAGGTGTGAGGGAAGATTGTCTGATCACATGAGTGCCTTGAACCCCTTTTTAGTATCTAAGAATAGCAGCTCTTTTGCTAACCCTAAACTGAAAAATCTATAATATAATTTAGGTGTGAGGGAAGATTGGCTAATCACGCAAGTGCCTTCAACCCTTTGTTAGTGTCTAAGAATAGCAGTTCTTTTGCTAAATATCCAGTTTCTTTTTGAGGGTACCTCGCTAAAGTGCTTAATGTATTTTTACTCATTAATATTGACCTAGGACTTGCTAAGCACAGAAACATCCTAACTCTAGGGGTTGCTTGGAGCCACTCTAAGACCATTGTCTGTAGATGCTCATGTATTAAAATATTTTATATATTATTTTTCTCTTTTTGTATTTCTGTATATAACCATTTCCTTCTGCTTTGCCTGACTTATAATAGCCCTGATCCAGCCAACTTGTTTGTTCTGGAAGAAAAACTATCTCCAGGAACATTTATTTTAAATGGTGTTGTTGTAGCTTTACAGAAAGGTACTTGATTTTACAAGACAGCTGTAATGAAGGCACATAGCTGTTGCTCAGAATGTGTTTCGACAATTATGATTTTAATTCTTAAATGGTCAGTTTTGGAGTCTTGGAGCGGAGTGCAAAATCTAAGCAAGATTATGATTACATTTTATAAGAACCATTATATTGTGTGTCTGAACTAAATCCTACATATATAATGTGTTTTGAATTCCCAAATGCTGACCAATGTTTTCAATGGGACAAGCAGGATTTGTAAAGTTTCCAATAGTAGGTGGAAGATACATAATTGTCTAATTTTCTCTGAAGCTTTATACATCCATTAGTTACAGGGGAAGCACTGGAATAATGTTGTCATCTGCTAGATAAATGATTTGCCATGTTCCAGTGCCCTTTACAAGATTGATAATCTCCATAAATAGTGGGGGAAAAACAGAAAACTTAGCATCTCTCTTGACTATCAGTGAAAAATGAAATGAACTTCAGGATCCTTCTAGAATCTACAGTATATACCCACTTAAAAGTTAATTAAAAGTTAAAATATAAATTTGAAGTTTATTTTGGTTTAATTTATACTAAAACATTGAAAGAAAAAAAATATAAAATTCATTGTTCATGCATATGCATCCTATACTTTCCTCCTGTAATCATTGATAATATTTTAAAAAAAATTCTAGATATTAGTATTTAGGGAGTCTCTGTTATATTGGTCTGTTGTATATAAATGTGAATGAAGTGTCTTTTCTTGTTAAAGCTTAGGCAGTGCTGCCACTGCTGGTTAATTGCTTATAGTTTAATCACATTAGCGGGGGATGTTCTTAGTGGATGGAAATACACGATTGTTGATCTTTAGTAATTTTTTTGATAAATTTTAATTGACTGTGAGATTACTAGGCAGTAGAGTACTGTTTGCTGTCACTCTACTTATATTAGTTTCTTGGTTGCTGCCAGATCTTGCTTGAGAAAATAAAATATTTGTTAGGATTTTCTGTGATCGTTGCTTACTGTAAAATATACATGTATTTATGAATTCTTCAATTAACATGGAATTTGTTTGGGATGCTTTTTTTCAGCATGCTGCTGTCCCAGATTTTGACGATGGCATGTCTTTCTTCGGTGTTTATGATGGTCATGGAGGTATTCAATAACGATTTTAACACAATTTGATTGAAGTTTGATAAGTCAAATGCAATTTATTATTTGATTTCAATAATGAATCAGGATTTTACAACTACAAATATAACTTTATAATCTGTACATTTTGTTGAACTTGTAATTTGCTCCTCAATGGAATTCATGCTTGTAATTATAATTACAATGACATATTGTTGCTGTTTTGAACTTGCAATTGTTCTTTAACATTCCCAAATGCAGGATAACCCAGCAATTGTTTGGCCTGAAACCTAACGTGGTTGCTGATCTTCATTTAATATTTATTCATGCTCACTAAAGGTGTGCCTACCCATACTGACTTATATATCCTGAGAAGAAGAGCATAATTTGGCTAAACATCATCTTAACGTTTCTTTAGGAGTTGGGACAATCTTAAGGTTTGCCTAGAAATAGCACACAATGGAAAAATTGAGTTTTCAGCAACTGATCTTTTTTTAAAATTGCCACCATAGTTTAAAAAGTTGTTACTAAGCAAAACTCAGCAGACCCAAATTTGACTTGGACTCAGCAACTCAGAAAAGAATCAGCAAGTTTCCCAAACATAATTTACAAAATAATCTTTAAAAACATGTATGATACATCATAAAAGTTTAAAACTGATTGTAAAGAATTCACGTGTGATAATTGATTAGTACTACGTAGTTTTTCTTTCATTCATAATCTATGTCACACCAAGTTTCCGTGGTGGGGACAGCAAGGGATAGAGGGATGCATTTTGGGGATGGATTTTTTGGAGGCCATTTTATTGTATGGTAAGGGGTGGCTATTTAAAAGAAAGAAAAAAGTTTAAAAAATAGGCAAATTTCAAATATTCATATGGTATCATTGATAAGGCGTTCATCATATATATAATAGATCATCAATACATAACGTTAGAGTTGAATTGAGAGTTCATATGATAGTTGACAAGCAATTTAACAAAAAATATTTGCTTTTAATTGTCAATGTGTATATCTATTGTATAGAAATTACATAAAAAATTTCCAAGGGCTGCAAGTTTCAACTACAAAATGACAAAAACATAGAAAATATGCTATTGCCCTAATTGACATTTGTTAACACTGCTTCGAAATTGGAGTTTGAGTCTAAGCCATTGCGACTATGAGGGCTGCCTCGTACAATTGAATCCCAACTAATCCCTCTTGCGCCTTCTTATCAATCTGGGTGGTGTCTTTGGGATCAACATCCCACCATAAAGTTGGAGTCTGTCAATACTTTGGAGTTTGATGATCATGAAGTTGCAAGGCACAATGCATGGCCACCAACTTCTCCACTCACTTGGAGTTAAGCCTATTCTTATTGATAGATTGGATGAAGCTATATGTGGATCAATTCCTCTTTGCAGTAGAGGAATTGACAACCTATAAAAGGAGGTGAATGGTGAGCATCCTCAACTCTAGTTTATTCTTTCCATGTCATTCCATGCCCACCATGCAATTGGGTTGGTTTGAGCAAATGTAGCTTTATCTTGACTTGTAGTTTGCTAAATGTTGGACCTTGAAGATTAGTTAAGGCAAGCCATTGTATGCAAAGTAAAGTTGACTTCTCACTTGAATAAGTCTTTTGAAGTGCTTTCATTAACCCTTCTTTCACCTATTCATCATTACAAGGAGGCAGCCTCTCAACCTTTGGTGCATGCCATTTGGGATTTAGAGCAAAGATTGCCATATGAAGAGGGGTGTTCATAGTGTTTTATTGTTGCATCACAATGGGCTTGATATGCTTCTCATATAATCCTAAGTCAGGATCCTATTACAAATTGCTTGCTTTATTTGCTCAAGCATATTGTGAAATGTCTCATAAATCTCTACAAGACTAAGATAGTTTGTATTAGCACATCTAATGTCATCTACAATAAGTGAGATGAAGGAGCAAACACATCTGCAAAAAAAAAAAACTTAAATGACAGAGAGTGAATGTTGATACAAGAATGAATAAGATTATCAAGTTACAAACAATAATAAATTAATAATTTAATAAAAAAATCATTTTTTTTACCTCATAGTGGGTCACCAATCATTATCAAGAATCTTTTGTTTGACACTTTTTTCTTCAACAATGTTTGCGTTAGGCTATCTACCCCACTCTAGATTATCATCAGTTGTATAGCCCCCTATACCCCAAGCATCCGCTTGAACAAAATGAAATAATTGGCATAGTTAGTCTCCATAGGTTTTAAGGATTCCTTTTTGGAAAAAATTGTGAAGAGAGCAATTGAGCTGTGGTGGTTGCAATTGAACATCTAAATATCTCTAGCTTCTACCACCTCTTGCTTCACCCAATCCATCTTTCAAATGTCTTTCGATGCACTATTCAATGCATGAACACAACATGAGTTCCAAAATATGTGCTTGCAAGCACCCTCCACCATCATGCTTGTTAATTTGCATAAACGTGCTAAATCAGTGACCACCTACACAACATTTGAGGTCCCAAACTATGGGCTCTTTCAAAATTTGAAATTGGAAGTCCACACCGTTGTGCTTCCCTTCCCTGAACAATCAACAACTCTAATAAAATAAGAGCTAGGTGCATATATGACTATGATGTCGATGAGTGGCTGATGTTTATCGGTCCACCCGTGCCTAGCAATAGAGCAAATTGTCCTAATTCTTGCTGTTTCATGTCCTCCACCAAATTCACCTTAGAATATTCTTTATCGAGGGTAGTTTATAGTTTATTTTCTCTAGGGGGGGCAAATGAGGGACCAAGAACATTTGTCTAAAGTAAGGAGAGCGTGACCCATGAAATGGGATAGCACTATCATGTAAAATATTGGCAATGAAAGACTTTGCCACATCTCTTGTTGGCATATTGAACAAACTTGCAATTGTCCTTGGCCTCTTATTACCACTAGTCTTTCTCTTTCCTCTTGTGGAAACATCACTACTACTACTAGCAACCATGGATGGCATAGCTAATTGTGCAAACTGTAATTTACTGTGTTCCATGGCCTTTTGGGGACGGGGACGGGGGGACGGCTGGGGACGCGTTTCCGGGACGTTTCCTAGGGGCCCATTTTTAGGGGACGGTAGGGGACGGCGACATACAAAATACATATATATATATGATTTTTTCAAAATTTATTAATATATTATAGATAGAGAGAGGGAAAGAGAGAGATATATGTCAATAAATTAATAATTGCTAACAAAAATATCAATATATAAATAAATCGCGAGAGTAGTAGCATAACAACATAATAAATGTCATTAAAGCATTATAAAATTTATCATAGCAATATCAAACATCAATAAAACCATGGTCTATCAATATCAATAAATTGCGAGAGTGGTACGAAATGGAACTAAGTGCAACTCCCAGCTCCTCAAGGCATCCCAAACACAAACAAAATGCAGCTTGAGTGAAGAAAAAAACGCAGTCAAATAGAGCCCAACCACAATTTTACTCTAGGCGTGAGAAACAAAAACTTAAAGAAATCTGTTTCATGCCTCTTTAAAATGCAAAAACGTCTCTGTTAAATGCCCAAACGCAGGAGCAAAATGCCAAAAAATCATTTAGACTGAGTTGAGGCAGAGATTTTCCCGTGCTTTGCTGTGTGAAGTTGTTGCAGGTGCCGTCGCTTGTCGTGAGAGCAAAATAATATCATTGAATCTTATGAAACTTTATTAAGTTTCATTTAAATTTTTGTTTTTAGACTTTACACAAACGCATTATGTTGCTGTGGGCCCACAAAACATTTAATAGCAATATAAAATGTTTTAAAAAACAAAATTTTATGTTCTTTAATTTTCTGGAGCTCCATATACACGGGGGACGGTTAGTCGTCCCTGGGGACAGCGAGGGACGTTTCCGCCGTCCCCCGCCGTCCCCGGGGACGGAGGACCGTTCCCAGACAAGAGGAAACGTTCCCTGCCGTTTCTTGTGAATTTTCCTGATTCGGGGACAGCCGGGGACTGTCCCCGATGTGTCCCCCCGTCCCCGGGACGGATGGGGACGGGTACAGGGGGTTTTGGGGCAGGGGACGCGTCCCCGTGTAACACAGGTAATTTATATTGACATTGACACACCATTAGACCTGCTTCCACTTGAATAAAGAATCTATTAACCTTTACCTTTTCATTCTCCTTTATATCTAGACAAAATTTAACCCCTTGTTTTGTAATGCCTTAGAGACGGCAATATACTTTGGTGTAGCTCCTTCAAAAATCTTTGTTGCAAATATGACACAACCACACTACTTTCCCTCAAATTTTTCTTTTTATCTTTGTTTGGGGTTGTCACAAATTATAGAAGAGGTTTATTGGGTTTGAAAGGGCTCTTTGTGTAAGGTTTCAAGATGGTGGAAGTGCATTCAAATGAGTCATGTGGCTTTTTCTCCTTCACCCATAGCACTCCCACACAATGATGAATCCACAAATGTGGTTGAAGCTCTTACATTTCTTTCTTCCATTTCATGTTCATTACTGTCAATGCATCTGCCCATGTTTTGTGAAAAAAGAATGTAAGCGCAAATTGAAAATAGAAGAAAAAAACAAATTCTTCCTTGAAACTTTGAAAAAAAAGAGAAGAAAAAGAAGGAAATATACAATTACCTTTGCTACCAGTTTTGCTATCTCAGTACTCATTGCTCACTAATGCCACCCCAGTTTTGTTATCTTTAGTTGCACCTTCAAACCTTGCTCAAAATGTTTTTTTTCCCTGTAACTTTGCTGCAACTTTTTTTCTCATGTAAAAATGATTTGGAATGGAAGAGGGAGGCTTCTTTTAACCATTTAGGGTTGAGTGTGGTGTGGGGTCCACAAAAAAAGAATAAAATATTTTTCTTTCATTTTGAGCTTTTAAATTTTTTTTGAGCTTTATTGTGTGGGCACAATTTGCTGCCCCTGTGCAGTATTGTTATTTTTGGGACATTTTTGCAATTTTTTTGATAGGGAATGGTAGGTGGATGTTTTTGAGGCATCCCCACGTCCTTGGTTTGGGAACGTGTCTAGAAGGGACAGGGACATGTCCTTTGGGAAAATAGTTTTATAATTTCATAGATTTAAAAAAAAAATACACAATTACACATGATTTATGATTGATGATCGATCATATTTCATTAGTTCATAGTTATTACTTATCACTAATTAGTGTCAAGTTCAACAATCATATGATCATAAATTTTAAACATCATAGTGGCTAGAAAAGCAACAAAACACATCATAGTGGCCATAAACTAAACTTTTGTATAACATTGGGCGCTACTTTATGGTAAACTGAAATATCTCTTCCATGGACTCATGCAAGATGATATTTGAAATATTTGATGTCTTTGATGTTTTTCCCAGAGTAATTACACACTTGTTTTGTTTCTCTCTCTAGGGTTGCATGCTTCAAAATGGGGTCTATAGATGCCATATCTCTCTCTAAAATAAAAACTAAATTTCAAACTCTGCATAAATAAAGTGTATTTTCATTCTTTCCCTGTAGAATGCTTGATTATATACATTCAAACTCCTTTTAGCGCATGTTCCTGGCTTTAAAGGATGCACAAGCAACCTCCTTTTCTACATTGTCAAGAAAAAACAAAGCCATCAGACGAGGATACCATTTGATCTGATTATTAAAAAAAGAAAAAGCCCCATCTTAGTGAAGCATGTTCCCTCTCAATACAAGGAAGAGTTATATGTAAATCACTTTTCTATTATAATTCTTTCCATACTGGATGCCTTCTCAAAAAAGACCAATGCGTTTACATGGGGCTGCTTCGAGGAGCAGATATTGTGAAAATCACTAGGAAACTTTGCAAAATAGAAAACAATTCTAAAGGAGAATTCACATGCATATGAAATATCTAATATTCTATTATTTTACAACACTACACAAAGCTTTTGCATATATAGGCAAGAGTGGAGTCCCATCTAAAAACAAACTCTCTGAGTCATCATGTGATAAAACCAATACTAAGAGTCAAACATTGTTTGTCAATTCTTCTAAAGGTAAATGAAAGCCTAATCAAAAGTCTAAATCCAATGATAAAACAAACTCTACTTGCTTTTGTTCAAATCAACTTTTTAAAACCACCGAGCATAAGTCTATTCCTATATTGAATGAGATCTTCCCTAGACTTAAGTGGAAGCTTAGTGATCCATGTTCTTTTTGTGGAAAGAATAGTTGTATGGAAAATTAATGTTCGAAGAGATTAGAACCTTTGGAGGAAGCAATGAAACAACGTAAGATCACCATTTCTTCTCCTTCTTCTTCTTCTCCTTCACTTTCTTCTACTTCCAAAGGAAAATAGAAAGCTCTTTCTACTCAAACGTTGGTTGCATCTTTAGACGGTTGGATTCTAGATTCTTGTGTTTCACATCATATGATACTTTCACCTAAGTCTTCACTTCTCTCACAAATAGCAGTTCTTCATAGATTGCAGTGGGGGATTCTCACAGATAAATGTTTTCGTCTTTGAAACGGTTAAGTTGACAAATGTGTGTTTCAATAAGGCCTTTTATGTTCCTAAGATACCTACAAATCTTCTTTCTACTATATTAGATTTGGCATTTTGATGGTGGAAATACAATTGTTTTATCCACATGATGTTGTAAGTAGAGATTTGCAGAATCCTGAAATAATGATTTCTTTAGGACTTTTGATCATGGTTCGCACTTGTATAATTTGATGGGTTTGGGTAATCTACAGGTTCATCCTTTTTTGCTCACTCTGATTCTTAGAGCAAACCGTGGCATGAACATTTTGGGCATTTGAATTACTGGTACTTAAAATAGTTGAGCATACAAGTTTTAGTACTTGGCCTCCCTAAGGTGTCTTGCACCAATTGTTTTATTGTGGTTGTGTCCTTGAAAAACACCATCAAGATCCTTTTCCCAAAGGAAAGGCCCACTGTGCTACAGCTCCTCTAGAGTAGGTCCGTAGTGACCTTATTCAATTTTCCACTCCTTTGTTTTTAGAAGCCAGGTATTTGCTAACTTTTATAGATGACTTTTTCACACTGTACATGGATGTAATTTTTCAAGTGCAGAAATGAGGTCTTTGCAAGATTTTTCTTCAAGGCATTCATTGAGAATCAGTCTTCACTTCTGATCAAGATAGCACTCACCATTAGCATATAGTCCCTTACACACCTCAACCAAATGGCATATTTGAAGGAAAGAACAACACTTTGAAAGAGATGGTAAATTACTAAATTATATGATACAGTCCAAAAACATATCACTTGCTTTTTGGGCTGAGGTAGTCAATTGTACCAGCAATATTTAGAACTGCATGCCCCACAAGGCTGTGAGGAACATGACACCTGAGGAGGCTTGGATCCATGTCAAGTTTGATGTTTCTTCATACCTAGATTTTAGTAGTGCAGCTTGGGCATTTATCCTTAAAATCAAAGCCATGGAGAAGAAGAGTCAACCTCTTATTTTTGTTGGCTACTGTGAGGATGTGTTATTTGTTTCAGTTTCACATGATATTTTGTTTTGGTGGGATGTCAAGGTTGATGAGCACTCCATTCTTACAGAGCCTACATACACTCTATTCTATTAAGGTAAATACCTCCAGAAGATGCTTCTTTATGTGAGAGATGACACATATGCTGCTAGAACCTAAGAAAGCTTATCCTAAGTGCATAATAAAACCAGGGTAACAAAACTAATGCATAAATATAATGCTCTAATAGATATTGTTAGAGATAGGTACAAAATCATGTGGGTTCGCAGGAGCCCTTTGTATCTTTGCACAAAAATATCAATCAGATGGAAACTTCACATAAACTGAATAGCATTTAAGATGACGCAGCCTGTACCCATGGGATGGGGTATGTGGATGGAGCCCTAAGTATTGCTTGAACAAAATATCAATTAGATGGAGACATTGTAAAAACTAAACAACATTTAAGATGACACATGGCCTTTGCCCATGTGATGGGGTATGCATATCTGATAATCCCTAATCTTATTCTCTCAAGTTGAAGTAGGTGGTGGTTGCAGGCCAACTTTAATTGCTTGAGTGATGCAGACAGATATGTAAACAACATTATGCATTTGAGAGAGTTTCCTAAGCCTTGGAAAATGTATATGCTCGAGTCATGCAGACATATCTGTAAACAACATTATGCTTTTGAAATAATTTCCTTGGCCTTGGGAAATGTATATGCCTGAGATCTATGTTACTGGGTTCGCCCATTTCTGGAGACATACCCATACCAAACTGGAGAGGGTATGAGTCCCTGGTCCGGTCCCTTCTAGGTATGCCCAGTGTTTGTTCCCAGAACTGTGGTTTTGTCCTGGGTACATTACATTTCTAGGATTCGTCTCTGTGGATTCATCCCGGTTGCATCTCAGGACATATCCAGGATGAATCCACAGTCCTAGGAATGAACCTTAGGCATACCTAGGGTAAATGCTGGAAAATATATATATTTAAAAAAAATTCTGATTTTTAGGATCAACTAATTGCAGTTAAGCTCTGTCAGTTTTCTTCTTTTAAATATTTTTTTCAATCACTGTTGAGCTCTGTCTTGGCAAGAAAATGTTTTGAACAAATGAATTCTGAAAAATATCTGACACATTTTTCCACCATACACTCTGATTTTGTATCCTGTACATGCAGCTTGAATTGATCTTTCACAGTTTGCACATTAGGCTCCATATTCTACTATTCATTCAATGACAATGCCACTTGATATGCACAGTAAAAGGACATTAAGATTTCACAGTATACTAGAATGACGGTTATTCTTAAAACTTTATGTGGGAATTACAGCAGCAAACAGAACATGTACTGCTCTACATATGGTTCTTTAGCTTTTCTTTGATACTATTAGTTATGGGCGGATCACATATCTATCTGTAGTTTTTGAATCTTTTGTAATCCCTGGATATCTAGCAGTCTCTATTGATCAAATATTCATATTAAGCGACTGATGGGTTATTGTAACCAATGAAGGCTGCAATTTTGCAACAGTATTTCCCTTGAATATATATGCTATTTTATGTGTTTATATTTATTTTAATATATTTTATGTCTCTCTCTCTCTCTCTCTCTCTCTCTCTCTTTATATATATACATATATAGTATGGCCGAACCCATATGAACCTCAACCTTCAACCTGAATCTGAATCCATAGCCCGAGATCTTTAGAGCAGACTCCACTTCAGCATAAGAGCAGTCATTACCTAGCTCCAAAGTTTGATGGGGTATGATTGGAAACAAATAGTGATGGCCACTTTATTAGACATTAAGTATAAATGTTTAACATGGGATATAAAAGATAAAATGTTGTAATGATGAAATTTGACTTTAATCTGTGAGTGAAAGCAGACATTGTGAAATCTGAATGTTATCGACACATGAATTCAATCATTGCAGACATTATTGTGGAAGACACTTCGCAGAAGCATTGCTGCAAGGAGCAAACACCAACAAGGATCAGTCAGGGGCATAGTCAACCATGAGTAGCAGTTAAGAGTGCAGGTGATGTCTTTGCATCAGAGGCCACAGAAATAAAACAACATATTACTGTGCAGAATGGCCACATAAAATGTACAAATCACTGGGAGGGTGCACATGCTGTCAGACCTTGTGCAGATCATGGTTGGTACAGAACTGTTGAAAGATGCAGTTTGAACATTGAAGGGGGTAGAGTGTTGGAGATGAATGAGATAAGTTCTGAATGCAAAGTTCTCATAATCTCATATTTCCAGAACTATAATTTGAATTTCTGTATGTAAAGGAGATTACCGGAATTGTTTTATGCAATGGTCTTCCATTTTCCCACAATTGACAACAATCAGTCCTTCAAAGCTCCAATAAATCGCGGATAACAATCCAAATTTTCAGTTATTAGTCTGGTACAAGATTTGTTTGTGTCTTTGAGGTCTTCATCTGCTATTGAACATGGCTAATACTCAAAATTTAGTGTTACTTTACTCTTACAAATTCACCAGGAAAAACTATGAAGTTTGGAGTCTTTGTTACTTTACTTTATGTAACCATTGGGATTGTGATCATAATGTTTTGGGGAAGGAAGTTAGTGTTGATGTTATTTAGCAGCGGCAGGCTGATCCTTCCAGACCCACGCACAGATTGAAGGCAATTTAAATGATAGCCTGAAACGGCTATTTAAATTGTGTAGATTATTTTTTATGAAGTGGCACGACTTTTCATCTTGGCCGACATGAGACATTTGAAGTGACATGTCTTTCATTGAATATAATTTAATGTTTGTTTATTTTGGAAAGTCGTCACACTCCTTCAAGGCCGACTTCTCTTCTTGGTGAAACGCAATGTCAAGAGGCACGGGTATAATGAAGCCGACTTCTCTCTCATTGGATGCGTCTTAATGAAGTGGCGCCTTATTCTATTATGGCCAACTTGTCCTAAAAGGATGCGTCTCTTCTTCTCCTCTTGTATATATATTAGATGAGTTCTATTCATTCCATCATCAATTGAGAAGTTTGATATTATTCTTTGAAGTGCGAATTACTACCAAGGCAGTTCGAGTTCATTACTTGAGAAAAGATTAATTCTTATAGTTGGCTGAGATTATCTTCAATCTGATAGTTCACAGAATCAGATTGTAGTGCATGTGTTAGGCCTTCATTTTCGGCCTCTATTGTAAGAGTGACTTCATTATTATTCAATATATAAGAGATATATTGTTGCTGGGTTTTTCTCCCTCAAGAGGAGGGTTTTCCCAGGGTATCTGCTGTGTTATTGTGTCTGATTTTGAATTAATTTTCTGTGCATTTAATCTGATCACTAAAATTAACATGGTATCAGAGCGGGTTTGAGGAGATCATGATCAGATTTGTTTATACAGCGATATTCTTTTCTCTTCGTTATAATTCTTGTCTATCTCTACCTTTGTCAAGATGGTGAACGGTTTGAAGATTGAGGACAGACTTGAAGGAGCATCAAACTTCACCTCATGGAGATTTAGGATCATGCTTACCTTGTGTGAAAATAACTTGGGTGAGTTTGTGGAGTCCAGTGTTCCTGAACCTGAGGAGGAAGAAGAGAAGTTGCAATGGGTGAAGAAAGATATCAACGCAATGAAAATATTTGTTGATTCTGTTAAGGATCATATCGTTCCTATTGTCTCTAAATTGAAGACGGCAAGAGACATGTTTAAGACATTGGAAGAAATGTACAAAATCAACAATACCAGCCGGGCACTTGCACTGAAGCAACAACTACACCATGTGAAGATGGCGAAGGGAGAATCTGTGATTGCATATTTCATGAGGATTTCAGATTTGAGAGATCAGCTCTTGACAATTGGACATATGGTTGATGACAAAGACCTGACTATGCTTGCTCTCAATGGTCTCCCTTTGTCTTGGGAATCCTATATTCAGGGAATCAGTGCAAGATCAAAATTGCCTAAGTTTGATCGTCTAAGGTCAGATTGCATTCAAGAAGAATCAAGGTTGGTGGCTAGAGGCATTGGTCAAAGTTCAAAGAATGAAGATATTCATGTTCTCGCCTCCCATGCTTTGAAGAAGAAAGGAAAAGATGGAAGGAAAGGGTTCTTCAAGAGGAATCGAGATAAGGGAAATGATGATGCACCTGCCTCCAAGAAGAAGAGAGACATGTCCAAGATTCAATGCTTTAGGTGTGATAAGTTTGGCCACTTTGATAAGCATTGTCCAACTAGACCTAAGCAACAAGCCACCGTTGCAGATGTTGATGATGCCTCTCTGCAGAAGGATTCATGTGAATACTTGTTCTATTCAGCACTATCAAGCAATGTACCTACAGATACCAACACTTGGCTGATCGACAGTGGTGCTTCACGACACATAACTGGATTTAAGGAGCACTTATCAAGCTTAGTGGAGAAATAATTTTTGGAACAAGTTATTATTGGAGATGATGCTGGCTATTCCGTAAAAGGAATTGGGACCTCTACTCTTCATTTGGATTCTGGCATTACACTTTAGTTGAGAGATGTTTTGTATGTCCCAGGAATCAAGCGCAATCTTATTTCTATTTCAGCTCTAGAAGATGGAGGATATCAAGTTGCCTTCTCCAAAGGAAAAGTTCTTGTGTGGATGGGGAATTCTAGTTTCAAGGATGCTCAAGTAATTGGTGTTAGACATGAAAGCCTTTATAGGCTATGTACGCGTCCTCTACAAGCATTAGTTCATGATTTCTCAAGCCTATGTGATCTGTGGCATCGAAGATTGGCGCACCTCCACTTCCGAGCCTTACCTATCATGGAGAAGATGGTCAGGGGACTTCCCAAGTTCAATCAGGAGCATGGAGGAACCTGCAAAGGATGTGCTATGGGTAAGAATTCAAAAGCCCCTTTCCACAGTAGAGAAAGTAGATCTAAGTGTATTTTAGACCTTATTCATTCTGATTTATGTGGACCTATGTCTGTTCCTTCTTCGAGTGGTTTCTTGTATTATGTTCTTTTCATTGATGATCACTCTAGAAAGACTTGGATTTATTTTTTGAAAACTAAAGAGTCTGAGGAAGTGTTAGAAAGGTTCAAGGAGTTCAAAGCTCTTGTAGAGAATCTTTCCGGTAAAAGAATCAAGATCCTTAGATCTGATAATGGAGGAGAATACACCTCTGGAAGCTTTTGAAATTTCTGTGTTGATGCTGGGATTGAGAGGGAGTTCTGTGTCCCCTATAATCCTCAACAGAATGGTGTTGCGGAGAGAAAGAACAGGACGATTGTGGAATCAGCAAAAGCCATGATGCATGATTAGGATCTACAAACCTTCTTATGGGCAGAAGCTTCTAGGACTGCTGTGTATGTTCAGAATAGAAGTCCTCACAAGGTCTTGGAGAATATGACTCTGGAAGAAGCCTTTACAGGGAAGAAGCCCGAGGTTAGTCATTTGAGGATCTTTGGATGTCTTGTCTATGTTCATGTTCCAAAAAAGAAGAGAACTAAGTTGGAGCCTTCTGGCAAGAAGGGAATATTTGTGGGCTATAGTGAGACATCAAAAGCCTACAGGATATATGTTCTAGGTCAGAAGTTGATTGAAATTAGTAGAGATGTCACATTCGAGGAAGATATTGCATTTAGAAGATCCAAGGGAACTCATGTGGAGATTGACTATGATGAACCTCCTCAGGATATGGAAGTTGACCATACTCCTAAGATTTAGAGGGAGATTTCAGAATTGAAGGAAGATGTTGATCCAGTTGAGCCCTTGGAACCTACTGATGGGCCTACCGATATTGTGATTAGAAGGAAGAGACCTCTTTGGGCCAGGCAAACTATGCAAGAGGTTGAAGGGTTTGTAGCTCCTAGAGGTACATTCAGAGAAAGTAAAAGGCCACATAAGTTCTCCAGTTATGTTGCCTTGATGAGTCAGATTATTGAATCTGAGCCTTCTAGTGTGGAGGAAGCTTCCAGTCAACAGGTTTGGAAAGATGCTATGACATAGGAGTACCAATCAATTCTCAAAAATGATGTTTGGGACATTGTTCCTAGACCCGAAGGCAAATCTGTGGTATCTTCGAAATGGCTCTTCAAGATTAAGCATGCAGCTGATGGGAGCATAGAGAAGTACAAGGCAAGATTCGTGGCTTGTGGTTTTTCATATAAAGAGGGAGTTGATTACGAAGAAACATTTGCTTCTGTTGCTTGCTACACTTCTGTCAGGACCATCATTGCCATTGCTACATCTAGAGGATGGAAGATTCATCAAATGGATGTGAAGACAGCTTTTCTAAATGGTGTGATCGAGGAAGAAGTTTACATCGAGCAACCTGATGGGTTCGAGGTACATGGGAAGGAGTCTCATGTTTGCAAACTGAAGAAGGCCTTGTATGGTCTTAAGCAGGCTCCTCGTGCATGGTACGAAAGAATTGATCGTTACCTGTCAAGTTTGGCTTCTTGAAGAATGATGTTGATTCTAATCTATACTTTAAGGTAATTGATAGTGAAGCATTGATTTTGGTCTTATATGTTGATGATTTGATACTTACTGGAGAAGAGCACTTGATCATTTGAGATGAAAGATCTTGGACTTATGCACTACTTCCTTGGCTTAGAAGTTTGGCAGAAACCAGATGAGATGATTTTAAGTCAAGGGAAGTACACCATCGATGTACTCAAGAGGTTTGGTATGATGGATTGCAAATCCATGTCTACACCTATGGAGACCAACCTACATAAATTGAAGGAGGCTGCAGCCAGTTCAGACTTGGTGGATCCTACATTGTACAAATTGCTGATTGGATCCTTGATGTATCTAGTTAACACTAGACTAGATATCTATTATGTTGTGAGTGCACTTAGTCAGTTCATGTGTCAACCGAGACAGATACATCTTGTTGCAGCTAAACATATCCTGAGATACTTGCGTGGCACAGTTGGATATGGGTTGAGATATTCTTCAGATGTTGACTTGGAGCTACATGGTTATACTGATTCTAATTGGGCAGGATGTGTTATAGATCGGAAGAGTACCTCTGGTTGTTGCTTCAGTTTGGGTTCTGCTATGATATCCTGGTGTAGTAGGAAGCAGTCTTCTGTGGCATTGAGTACAGCAGAGGCAAAGTATATTGCAGCTTGTATGGCAGCTCAGGAAGCAGTATGGCTTCGTAAGCTCCTTGCAGGATTGTTTGGACAATCAATGGAGCCTACTATCATTCATTGTGATAATCAGAGTTGCGCGAAGCTTTCTGTCAATCCTGTGTTTCATGACAAAACCAAGCATGTTGAGATTAAATACCACTATATCAGAGATATGGTATTGAGAAAGGCTATACAGTTGAAGTATATCAACACTGATGAGCAGACGGCAGATATTCTCACCAAGCCTCTCTCCAGAATAAAGTTTGTGTACTTTCGAGATAAGCTTGGTATGGTGGAGAATCCAGCCTTAACTGAGAAAGAGACTCAGTATCAGTGATAGCCTATAATGAGTTCTTCTTTGTGGAGAGAAGTTCGAGGTGAAATCCCTTGTTAATGCATTTCTCTTTGAGATTTGAGGTGAAAGCCCTTGTTTCCACCCTTTGAGAAGAGTCATGGTGGATGTCATGTGTGTGACTCCATGACACATCTTGTACTTGTGAAAGTCATGTTGAGGTGACAACATCACGCAAGTGATGAACACTTGTACACACCATAGTATGGTTGTAGCCATTATGGTTGATATCATGTTGAGGTGATATCTGATATCACGATGAGGTGATATTCTTCTTTTCCACTTTCGGTTGTAGCCATTGTGGTAGACATCACGTTGAGGTGATATGTCTTATGCAGCTGGAAGTATCATCCCTAGCTGAGAGGGAGTGTTGATGTTATTTAGCAGCGGCAGGTTGATCCTTCCAGACCCACGCACAGATTGAAGGCAATTTAAATGATAGCCTGAAACGGCTATTTAAATTGTGTAGATTATTTTTTATGAAGTGGCATGACTTTTCATCTTGGCCGACATGAGACATTTGAAGTGACACGTCTTTCATTGAATATAATTTAATGTTTGTTTATTTTGGAAAGTCGTCACACTCCTTCAAGGCCAACTTCTCTTCTTGGTGAAACGCAATGTCAAGAGGCACGAGTATAATGAAGCCGACTTCTCTCTCATTGGATGCGTCTTAATGAAGTGGTGCCTTCTTCTATTATGGCCGACTTGTCCTAAAAGGATGCGTCTCTTCTTCTCCTCTTGTATATATATTAGATGAGTTCTATTCATTCCATCATCAATTGAGAAGTTCAATATTATTCTTTGAAGTGCGAATTACTACCAAGGCAGTTTGAGTTCATTACTTGAGAAAAGATTAATTCTTATAGTTGGCTGAGATTATCTTCAATCTGATAGTTCACAGAATCAGATTGTAGTGCATGTGTTAGGCCTTCATTTTCGGCCTCTATTGTAAGAGTGACTTCATTATTATTCAATATATAAGAGATATATTGTTGCTGGGTTTTTCTCCTTCAAGAGGAGGGTTTTCCCAGGGTATCTGCTGTGTTATTGTGTCTGATTTTGAATTAATTTTCTGTGCATTTAATCTGATCACTAAAATTAACAGTTAGATCCTCTCCAATTGTTGATGGTTTTGATAATTGTTACAAAGAGGTGCTTTTATTCCTCAAACTTTTTGTTTTAACTTTTTGATGATCTCATACTTGAAGTCTGTAATCCCATTTTTGTTGTTATCATGTGGACAAGTTTGAAAAAATAAGTACCGGACGTTTGATAGCATCATGCATTGTATGTAGAACTCGTTTTCCACAAAGATGATCAAAAGGGTAGTCCTTATCCAAACACTTGTTTAAGTTGAAAGACCTAAATGATTAGTTATCTGCTATAAGCAAATTGGTAGATGATGAATATATGGTTTACTTTGATGTTGAACAGTTTGTTCTTTTCCAATGAGACATTTATTTAGTCTTTGAATCCATTGGTTGAGATTCCAATATTAAGCTTTGAGTAGGTCAGTACATATCTCTTGCATAGTTGGGGGAGTCCACTTATAGATGTATAAAAATTGCTTTTGCAACACAACACAAAGGCAATGTAAAAGACATTTGGGGAACTACTGCTTAGCTTAGTATGACAAATTTGGCCTTTTACACCATTGCTTAGGTGTAGAGTTTTGACAATTTGAACAGGCGACCTTTGTTTCTCAACTGACGTATGCAAAAAGTCTTATAGAGAAATTCAACTTGTTAGAATCTAATCTGTTGTCTACACCCATGAAGGTTGTGCTTAAACTTTTAGCTCATGCTGATTCACCATTGGTTAATGAATCAATATTCAAACAATTGGTCAGTAGGTTGTTCTTCTTACATACACTAAACCAGATCAATGTTTTGGCATGAACTATCTTCCTGGGTTCCTATCACAACTGAATACTCATTCACTATCAAGCAGCAAAATGACTCCTTAATATGTCGTAGTTGTCATTTTGAGTCACTTTACTTTGGCATCTTGTTCAAGTAGCCTTCAGAGTTCAAGTTGCCTGTATAGACAGACTCTAATTGGGCCAGTTTTGTTGACATAAGAAGATCTGCTAGTGACCACGTCTTTGCTACAAATTCAGGAGTTATTTCAAGGAAAAGCAAACTTAAACATTATGTAGTTAGCGTAATTAGAATATGTTATATTCTGTTAGTAGTTGTGCAGTTGGCTTGTTTTGTTAGTTACTTGTTTGCTTTGGGTTGTTTGTTTATGAATGGTTATAAATGGTTACCAACAGTCATGGTCTAACTGACAACTGGTGGGGCCTTTAAATAGAATTTCTGTAGTCAGGGAAGGGGCTGATAATTGATTAGTTTCTCACAGTTCTACACTCATTGTAATAAAAAACTACCTTCAATAAAGCAATAACTGTGTTTTTCGTCTATAATCAATTTGGTATATACCATTCTTAGTTGTATATTTGTGAATTTGGTAGTGTAACAATATGGCAATAAACACACATGGTCGACTGATTTTCCATTCAATTAGTGTATGTTGTGGGGCCATATGGTTGCAAGTTGCAACAACTACTCTATGATTTGAATTGGATCCTATTTCATTGATTCCATGGCATTGCAATAATCAAAGTTCTTTGAAGTTGTTGAAGAACCTAGTTCTTCATGCTATGACCAAACACGTTTACATTCTTTACCAACTCAAAACACTGTGATTATCGTAGTACACAATCATGGACTAACCATATTGCTTGCAACTTACACTATTGACTAAACCATTTGAACCTGATAAATTTATAAAATTTCTAGATAAGCTTGAAGCTGTCTCTAGTTTAACTGTTAAGGGGTGGGTGTATATAGGATATAAATGTTTATATCCAACACAAAAGGTTGTTCTTCTTTGATCAACAATCCTTCCTCCTTGTAAACTTGCACAATGTTTGTGAGATAGATGGAAATTCCAAGCCCTCTTTATGATTTGCTAATGAAGGAACAAAGGCGGGCTATTGAAAACAGAACATCATTGGTGGATCTTTCCATAGATGCTCTTCATTTACTCTCCTCTCAGCTACATTCTCTTTCTTAGCTCATTGACTCCATGAACACGTGTTTTCATTAAATTTATTTACTTTTTCAGCTCAAACGGTCCATATTGAAAATATCCCATGATAGAGTCATCATCAGGCTTATCATGAAGATGTTGAAGATTACTGGAAAATCATTGATGGTATGTTCTAGAAAAGGCCATGAGCTGCATCACACAAAGTATCATGAGGCAATTGTAAGCATCATAATCTTGTCTTGTGGAAAGAGCAAAAAATATTCAAGTTGTCATCAGGAGGCAACTTCAAAGCAAGCCATGCATGTGGAGGAGGTAGTGTGAATCTATCATTCTTATTGGAAGGACCAACATTTTTTTGCAGATGTCCTTGGTATTGTGGAACAAGAATATTTTGTTGAAGTTATCTCTTCATGTTTGTCATGTCACTCACCACTCCATGCAAGACAGGATCAGCAGAACTTGGAATCATGGCCTTGATGGAGTATTTCTTGAGTTCATTGGTAGTAATCATGCCATCCTTGAGCTTAACTGGTCACTCCTAAGCTTCTTTAAGTTCTTTATCTGATTCGATTTGATCATGAATGTGATCTCTGATGGAAGTGCATTTGCAAAACATCTCAGGAGGATTTCTAGAGATAGCTTTAAGGTTGAATTAATTTTGTTGACAAGGTGGTTTAATTGTAAAACACATTTTCTCACGGTCTCGTTATTTTCCTTCTTTGCATAGAGAGTTGTGCAAAAAGAATGTGGCTGTCTTCAACTGGCTTGAAATGTGATAAGAAATTTCCACACATGATCTCCCAGTTGGTGATTGAACTTGTAGCAAGATTTTTGAACCATTCTGCTGCTCATATCTCAACAAAAAGTTGCACTGCGACATCTTAATGTGCCACTCTTAGAATGCTGCAAGTTATGGTAAATGTGACAATGTGTTCATTAGGATGCTGTGTGTTGTCACCATGGAACTTTGGAAATCCTTTCCTTGAACCATGTGGAAAGTCATTAATCATTATGCTTTGCATGAGCCAAAGGACTGATACTAGCTCTCCAAGGCAATAGAAGCAGATCATTGTTATTGCTATAGGATGTTGTCACCCATTGTTTAAAGTGGTTCTTTAGTTGCAAGATTGGCTTGTTGTATCTCATATCCTAGTAGAGCTGCTAAAAAACTGTCAGAATTTCGATGTCTCTTTTGAGACAAAATTGACCCTAGACTAAAAACTATAGGCAAGGTATACAGAAGTGCAAACATTACAATATTCCTTGAGCGGGGTTTGCATAAAAGAAATAACTATTTGCCCATTTTTCGCCTTGGCTGTATGTGAAACTATGTTACCAGAAACGAGAATCAGAAACCGCAATGGCAATGACAACATGACGAGAAACAGGATATTTAGATGTTGCGTATAAGAAATGGATTTTATATACGTATACATTTTCAAAAATTCAGATTTATTATAAAATTTTATCCCACATAAAGAAAAATGCATGAAGTTCAAAGTTTGTGAAATAGAAAACTTAATAAAATAAAAACCAAGAATATTATTTTATCAGTTTTAAATATATATCAATTATATATATAAAAAAATATTTATAGTTAAAAAAGCTTTCTAAACTAATTTAGAAAAATAAATTATAAAATATATTTCTATATTTCTATATTTTAACTTTAATTTTAATTTATAATAAAAAAAAAAAATTAAAATATAAAAATATAACAAGATCTAAAAAGTAATTTAAAAGCTTAAATATTCTAAAAAATCATTTAAATATATTTTTTATTTATAAAATAATCTATATTGTAAATTATTTAATAATATTTTATATTATTGATTAAAAAATAATTAAGTAATTTATATTTTTAACAGCAAAATCAAAACTATTTTAAAAATATTTAAATGTTAAATAACAAAACTATTTTAAAAAATACATGCAGTGAATTGGAGGGCTATGTTAACTCAATTTATTAAAAACCTAATGGTTAACTCACCATTTACTTTTAATGTATTGATTTCGTAGGTAAATAAAAAAGGACGCAACAATTTTTATGAACTCTGTCGCAAGCTTCTTGGAAACGGTTTAGATGGCTTTGAAACGGCCATTGATGACGGGAAACACAGTTCGGCCATCAGAACATGAAACGGTGCTTTCCCACTGTGTTTCTAGTAATGTAGATGCACAACGCTGTTAACAATCATATCTTGCAAATAATATTTTCAAATATTGAAGGATGAAATGATTAATCTAAACACGCAATCAACAGTTTCCAACTGGCTAAAACGGAGACCGGTTGTTTAGTGCAAACAAGAATTGAAGGAATAAACACATAGGTGATACATGATTCCATAAATTAAACAGTTAGGTTGTATACAAAGCCACGACCTAAGTAGATGATATTGCTGATACAAAGCTTGATGCTACAATCTACAATCAATTTGATTTAAGAAATTACAAACATGAGTTCAACAATAACTTCAGCAACATAAGGGTAGATTTCACCATCATCTTTTAAAGTTTATGTGCTCAAATCATTTATTTATAGGTTGCCCAATTTTTGGGACTTTAAAATAATCTTATTTTATCCATAAGTGAGCTTTAAAGCAAAACACTCAAAGGTTGCTGAAAAGTTGGCAAATTGCGTCAAAACAACTAATAAAATAAAAAGTTAATATGAGAGACCTAAAAATGGGCTCTCATCTTTGCCTAGAAATATAAGCTATTGCTAAAAATAGTAATTTGCACACGAGCATCCTGATGCAACTCTATGTTTTGAAACTTATGAATCCTTTGATGAATATTGAAGCCCTAAGCGCCAAGAATCTGCAGACAATTCTGTTATTCTGACTTGGTGACTTAGATCCAATTCTTTGATGATCCATCTGTAAATGAAGAAATTCTTCCCAGGGTTTTGAATACATTCACAAACCAGGGACAAACCCAAAAATCTGTTCTGAAACACAAACTCCAGGTAGTTGGAATGACCTTCTGATCTTCCTTTATATGGCTGAAACTTGCTCAAAAACACTAGAGTTTCAATTGCAGAACAGCAAGTATGAAACCCTTGCAAGTGCTTTGATGAAAACAACCTCAAAACACCATGGAAACAATATTTCGATTGGAAGCAAAGGTAAAAGAAAGTTTGCTGACCATGTCACACTGAAACTGTTAGAATATTATATTCTACTTATGTTAATGGTCAATTATAGCTACAGTAGTTGTTAGGTAGCTAGTAGGTAGACATTTAATGTCTACAGTAGGTTTCCTCCTCTATATATTGTAATCATCTCCTTTGTTAATATCAAGCAATTTCATAGCAAATTGTTAATGGTCAATTATAGCTACAGTAGTTGTTAGGTAGCTAGTAGGTAGACATTTAATGTCTATAGTACGTTTCCTCCTCTATTTATTGTAATCATCTCCTTTGTTAATATCAAGCAATTTCATAGCAAATTGTTTCATGGTATCAGAGCAGGTTTGAGCCTCCCTTAGGGGAGGGCTCAGGATTCTAGGAGGGTTTCTGGGTAAATTCGTGGCTGCTTGGTCTGAGATTTTCGTGCTCCTGTTAAAGGCAAAAATTGTGCCCTAGGCCCACGGATTTTTTCGTGGTCTCCTCTGCTCCTGGGCGTGTGTTTTTTCTCAGCACGTGGAAGATTTTTTCCATCGGCCAGGGTTTTGTTGAGTTCGCTTTTGAAGTCTATGCCCGCGTGACCTTCTGAAACGCGTTTTCGCGTTTTATATAAGTCTAGACGCGTTTTTTCAGAAGCGTTTTTCGCGTTTTTCGTGCCTTACAAAAATGCGTTTCTTGAATTTTTGCCTGGCCGCGCATTTTACAGAGGTCACACGTGTTTTTTCTTGCCCTAACTGCGCAATATTTCTCTGGTTTTCGCGTTTCTGGGCAGGATCTTCTGGCCGCGTGACTGAGGGCTTTTCTTTGGACGCGCTTCTTCATTCTTGGGGCCGCGATTTTTTGCAACTTTTGCCCGCATTTTGCAGACGACTTTGGGCATGATTTCTGAGCTGAACGTGGTCGTCTATGTCTTCACTCAAGTCGCCTAGGGTTTTTCCCTTAGTGTGCTGCATCTTCAGAAGATTTCAAGCTCTTTTTCTGCATTTTTTCTGTGTTTTAATGGCGAACTAGGGTTTCTGCCAGCTCGACTAGGGTTTTGACCCTTCTGTTCAAGTCGAAAAATTATTTTGCTTGCAGATTCCTTCTGGGTTTTTCGAGATCTCAACTGGGTTGCTTTCAGATTTTTCTGGGTACCTCGTCTTCTGTGCCTCAGTTTCAAGTCGGAATTTTTTTTTGATTTCAGATTCCTGGTGGGTTTTCCAAGATCTCAAATGGGTTGTCCTCTAATTTTTCTGGGTGCTTCGTTTTTCCTGCCTTGATTTTTGTGCAGATATGTTCTGGCGGTTAGGGTTCCGAAACCCTCTGTTTTTCAGCCGACAATCAATGGCTACTTTTTGAGTTTCTGTAATTCGCAAAATGCATGGGATTCCCCTCTGGTTTTTACCGTTTTTTCCGAAAAAAAGATGATTTGTAATCTTGGGTTTGGCGATTTTTTCCTCAAAAATCGTGGTTTGTTGTAGTTTGTTTTTGTCGCACCTAGAGTTGCTGGGGTGAACACTGCACAACTGGCTTCTTGCAGTCTGTTCTCGGGCGTCGTGCTCCTTTGCAAAAGTCTCGACGATTTGCCGATTTATCCTCAAAATTGTGGCCACTGTTCTCAGTGTGTCTCTGGTTTCAGAGACAGACAGCTCTGGACACTTTGTGATGACTTCTAGTCAGCAGTTCTGTAGTTTTTGGGAGGGTTGGTGGTAGACTTCTGTCACGTGGCAGAGTCAGTGGCAGACTCTTGTCTCTTGTTGTAGAGCTTTTTATGTTTTATTTTGGATGTTTTTGGTCACCAACATTCTGCAGATCCAGGGAGGGTCTCCGTAGCAGCAGAGTGTTCTGAAGAATTTGTGACCAAGGACCTGCAGATTGTTTTCTGTAGGCTAGTTAGACGATTGACCATTAAGGGAGGGTGTTAGAATATTATATTCTACTTATGTTAATGGTCAATTATAGCTACAGTAGTTGTTAGGTAGCTAGTAGGTAGACATTTAATGTCTACAGTAGGTTTCCTCCTCTATATATTGTAATCATCTCCTTTGTTAATATCAAGCAATTTCATAGCAAATTGTTAATGGTCAATTATAGCTACAGTAGTTGTTAGGTAGCTAGTAGGTAGACATTTAATGTCTATAGTAGGTTTCCTCCTCTATATATTGTAATCATCTCCTTTGTTAATATCAAGCAATTTCATAGCAAATTGTTTCAGAAACCCTAACCACCAACTACCCTGCAAATTCTTCTTTTCAGATTGTCAATCTGCTGATATGTGCATGAAAACAGGGAAATACTAAAAGATTTGCAAACTACCATCATCAAATCATGAGAAAATGCTGGTATATGCAACAAAAGCAGGCTTTTTGTTGCTGCCAAAGGTTGGAAATCTGCTGAAACTAGGTCAAGCACTTGTCAAGAGAATATTTGTCACTCGAAGCTAGTTGCTTATTCATTTCCAATCTGCCACTTGAATCTGCCTTTCATTGCCCAGGTGCACTTATGAGGTATTTTAGCCACTAACATGCTATTGGGCAGTACTTTCTGATGGCTCAACCTCGTAAAAGTGCTTAATTTACATATATAACACCATTTACATGCTAGGCAGAGATTTGCACCACTTGAGCTACTTCCATATCCAAGTAGAACTTTGTTTTGCTTAAGCCAAAGGCAGATTTATCCGTCACTTAGACCCAAGCAGTGTTTTTAGATGGTTACCATCATAAAAGCATGCCCAAGTCAACTGAAGTGGAGATATTAGGCAGCCAAACCATTGGAAATGTTCACCCAAATGATGTAGCCAGAGTTCTGTGCCACTTGTGGAAAATTTTCAAATGATATGCAGACATTATGGATTGTTGGCTTATCATTGGCATGCTCCAAACTCACCTTAGCCACTTATAAACTTGGCAGAAATTTCATGTGGCAAAGCCACTCCAAATGCACACCTAACTCGATACATGCCACTCTTATGACTGTTGGGCAGAAAAACTAAGACGTCACCACTATTTTTGTTGCTAGGCAGAAATCTGTAAGCATCTTGTCAAAACTGACTTAGCCAAGGCAGAGTTTTGATGTGGTTGAGCCCCCTTAAATGTGTGCCAGTCTCTAAAGGGTGGAATTCTCACATATCTCAGCCATTTTTTTGAAACCACATTCTGTATTGGGCACCTGCTGTTCTTGAATGCTGTTTGCTGCTTGTTTTTGCCTCATCAAAGTCTGCTGTTTAATCTGCTCCTGCTCTTGCTGTCACTTGTTGGATCAGTGAGGGAAAGAATAACTAATTGGTTCAGCTATTTATACGGAAATTTGGTGTTATTTTCAATGCATATCATTCCGAATGAGACAAATCAGGTCAGCTCAAATCAGAATAGTACTAGTTGATTCCCAAATACATACATTTGACATCTTCTAGTTGAATTTTCTGCAGGGGTATAAGAGTGTGTAACAGATAGCAACTGTATATCCTTCTCTTCTGATGTTAAATTCCTACTGAATTTATTCAATTATTGATATTAATCTGGATTATTTTATTTTATTCCTAGTTGTCTTTGAAGATACCACTGCCATTCATTGGTTGCTGTGGATCAAGTGATCAACAATATGATTTCTGTCATAGTTGAGTTTAGTCCAGCCCACTTTTACATTTTGCCCTTCAAACAAGATTGTATCTAAACCTTCTATTTGAAGGCTATGACTCAACCTGGACCTATTCTTGGGCCATTTTTTGTTTTTAGGTGTTTTGTCAGAGAATGCAATGATAATATTCATCTCAAAAGAAATCTTAGTGTATGTTAGATTCAATATTCATGGATAATTTTGGACATATTAGAATCTTAGCCCCATTTTGGTGATCTAATATCTTCTGAATATATTTGAAGTTTATGATTATAACCCTAATTATGCATTCTGAAAAATATTAAGCATATGTAGGTAGCGAAGGTGCCTTTTTAATAGCTAGTTTGTAGACAAATAGACACAACTGCACCAACTGAATAAAGACATGGGCTACCAACACACCAAAGTTTGCATTGCTTGCTCTTCTACCTACAAACGCTGGCTGAGAGAAGATATACTACCTGTATGAGATGTGATAAACACATTAAGTTTGTGTTGATATTACAATGGATTGTTTACATAGAGAGGGTAAAGTTGTAAACCTTATCTATAAGGGAGAGATTAACTTCTCACACAAACCATCTTTATAGCTACATTTACTAGATTCAATGAATCTACTAGTAGCTTCTTACACAGACAATCTATATAACAATATTAATAGTGGTAGCCACCTACCTCAATTAGTCATCTACCCAATGCTGTTACTTATCACCACGTACGTACATAATTTCATGTGACAAACTATGAGTTGTATACAAAATAACTCATTTACATTACAGAAATTAAATCTTGTATTTGAAACACAACATGGTCCTCCCTTTGAGGTGCTTGGTTCCAATGCTTGAGGACCAAGTGTAAGCTCTCTCATTCATCTTTTTCTTTCTTTGCTTTTTTTTCCTATGCTTCTTGATGATAATATCCAGCCATTTGAATGAGTAGAGGATTTGACAATGATCAACTTCCATGACTTTGATGAAATTAATCATTATATTCTAATGTAGATGTTCAAAGATATTATATGGATCTATATATGGCTCAAACAAGGTATCATAAACCATCTTCAACCTGTGAGAAACCTTTTGCAGCAAACTTAAGGAGCTGTTCCAAATGAGAGAACAAAATAATTATGATTATCAATTGAGACAAAATCTTATTAAGGATAATTTTTGAGATTAAGAGCCTCTTTTGCTTCTTATTTGTGACTACTCTTAGCGATCTCTTGACATTTCCCCTCATAAGAAGATTGCCTTTAGAAAATAAACATGATCCTTAAGAGAAAAATTGCAGGATTGTATTCATCTCTTGTTCATTATCTACATCAGTAAACTTGTTATATAGAGGAGGGAAAACATTCTATATAGATGCAAAATAATATTCATCATAAGTAAAGGGTCCATGAAAAAGAAGATCAAATAAATATCGTCATTTAATTAGAAAAAATCTGCATACAGTTTAATGCAGTCATCCTCTAAATCTAGCCATGCATCTTTTTCTTTTTCATAGTTCCCTTTCACATCCAAATTAATTATCAATTTATCAGACAAATAATCAAATGCATTCCACTGTCTTTTAATACTCGTTTTCTAACCTTGTTTCAATGTGACTTTGTCCTTTTCTTCAACACTTTTCTGGCTAGAGATTTGAGGTTAAAATTAAATGTAAGATTTCAGAGCTTGTTCTTTATAACATATAAAATCTTATTGTATCTGCTATCAAACTTACAAAAAAACTTACTGCAGCTCGATTTAACCCCTAGCTGCAAAATTATCCTTGATGCAAGTTAGGGTGCCAAAGAAATCGCTGTTTTAGGCTGACTACATTTACTTAATTAATGCTTCAGAATACATGCCTTTTGGAAATGTCTTCTAGTCCTCCATTGAAATGTTATAGGTCCTCTACAATACTAGTCCTTTTTTCTCAGTGTAGTGTAACTGTAGGAGGATAGCTACAGCTACTTAAATTGAATAAATGGATTCTTAACTTAGGTAGGATTAACCTTTGTTTATATCAAACGGAGTAGCTTCTCACTCAACCTACCTACATAACTACATTGATAGAGTCAGTGAACCTGCTAGTAACTTTTTGCATAAGCCACATCTACATAGCAACATTGTTAATGAACCTACATGAATCAATTAATTACTTGATGCCGTTACTTACCATCATTTATAAGTTACATCATGTAGCAAAATATAGGCTTTACAGCAAAACATCTCATTTACATTACATAACAAATTATCATGTTTAGGAACACAACATATTTTTCATGAAGATGTTAATTGCAACCAATGAAAGTGTAAAGTTTTATGCTTTTAACAATTCTTGTTTTTAAAATCTTATACATAGGTGTCCTTTTGTTGCACAATCAATGCTTAGATTATTTTCCTCAATGTGTTGTCCTTAACATTCAGAGGTTTTTAGATTGTTCTTATGATATCATTGATAATTTCCACATTTTCTTTTAAAATCAAGTAATTTATTGTTTCAGAAAAAACTTTTTTGAATAATATCATAAACAAGAAATTTGCTTACTCTTCTGTAAAAATGATTTTGTTGCTTCTATATATCAAAATTGGTTTGTGCGGATTCTAATTTTTTATTATAGTATCATCACGGGGCTTCATTTAGATTGCTTGGGAGAAATGTTTTCTGACATGAGTTATTGTACAGGTAAAGTTGTGTCTAAGTTTTGTGCCAAGTTTCTACATCAAGTTGTGAAAGCTGAAAATCATAAAAAGGGTGATATATGTGAGAGCCTTCAAGCAGCATTTTTCAGGTCCTTTACTTTTCATCTTTTTGCAATGAATTGCTAACACAAGGTTTTCGTGGTTTAGAATCTGAGATAGCTTTTCTCATTCATCTTTTTCATTTCTTGATATGCTTGTAATCAGTGTCTGAAGTGCTTAAATTTTGTGATGGTTTGGTTATTGAAATTCAACTTTTGTGCAGTGAAGAGTCTATAAATTGAATTTCATTCTTAGAATCTTATAATTGTCTGTTGGACTGTGGTATGGTGGTTGGGACCTAGGTTAAAACCGCAGCCAGCTTAGAGACCAAATTGTGTATTGTTGGCTCTTGGAAGTTTGACATATGCCCCTACATTATGAAGTTGCAATCCAACCAAGCTCCTATATCCTTGATGTTATCAAAGGGTGTTTGGAAAACCCAAAAATATATATTTGTTCTGGCATATCTCATGCATTTTTGTATTGGGAGCTTCTGTATTCAGCACATTCAAAATGTTAAGAACTGAAACATTGATTGTGGTTAATCCAGAAGCTCCTGATTTAAAAAATGATATTGTGAGCTACAAATAAAGACAGGGGCTAAACAATGCTAAAATATTTCATGTTCTGTTATCAATTGTGAGGAGTGGTAGGAAGGGGTTGGAAATGAGTTGGGTTAGTTTCAGTTAAGTTATTTGTGTTTTGCTTTATTAATAGCTGACCCTCTACTGCAGGTTCGTCCTTAAAATGCCAGGTTCTTCCAAGGAATAGCATAAATATCATAGGATTGAATTAGATTTAAATTGATGCCCCCTATGAATCATAATTCAACTTTCTGTGTTTGACTGCTCTTCCAAATCTACATCTTATCAACAACTCTTCACCACAATACTTGTCTCTTCACATTCTCAATTGGCTGAGCCATGGATCTGGCACCTTGAATGACAGGAGTTAGTGCTTGTATGCACGTTGTTAATGGCAGGCAATTGTTTAACATTGTTGTGGTACTGAAGTTGGGTGAGCTTAACATCATCCATGACATTCAATAAGTGCTACTGTGTTACCATGTCAAATAATAACAAGTGTGGGGGAGAGTTGAGGGGTGATCTGCCAAATCCTTCTCTTCCTATTGATTTCCATGTGACAAGACCTCTTAAGGTTCCAAAGTTTGATCTCTCATGATTCTTGGGTATCCTGAAAATGCATAACTATTGAAACTAGCCCTTTTTTGAATTTTATCCATGGCACGAAGGGATAGTATACTTTGTAGGGGAACCTAGCCACCCCTTTTAAAATGAAGCAGCCATCTTATTTTGATATCTCTAACTTGAAGAAATGCAACTATCATCTTGGTAGGCTAAATGAATTGAAAATCTGTGACAAGCAACAACACTCATGTCATCAGATGGGTCTCACAATTTGTTGTTCAGTTAAGACTATAAAAGCTTCAAATCTGTTCCCACATTTACATTCATGACACCCTGTGCACAGACTTCCAGTGGGCCAAGGTTGATCTGTAAGGCTTCAGCATAATTATTCATCTGAATTATTGAGCTCATTTCACCTCAAGATACAATTTCCCTTCAAATGTTAAGAAATCATTAATAGATCAAAGACGTTGCATTCACTTATTCTTGGGCCATTTCCCCCATTTCCCTAAAAATTCTGTCAGTCTTAGAAGGCTAGATATGGGGATTAACCTTTTTTGGTTTGATCATGCAACTGTTAGATGCTCCTCATTTGGATTTATATATCATAGAAGTGTTAAACTGTTAGAATTTTTTATTATTGTGTTATTTTATTTAGTAATGCAGTGTTACAATGTTTATGACCTGATTGACATTATATTTGTTTTGAAAGCTCTATTTTTATCACATGTAATCATGGTCAGTGTGAGTTGTATTTTGCAATGGAGTTGTACAACCTCTTGCAGTGTTATGGAACATTCTACATTCTATTGTGAAATGAACATATACCTTAAAAAGTATGTTTGCTTATATACCTTTTGTGTATAATAAGAAATTATATAGAAAATGATGTTTGATAAAATGAATTTGGATTGAAAACTGGATAATCTTTTCATTGGTTTGGTTTATTAAAGCAAACTTGTAGGGAAATTGCAATGGAGTAATAGCATTCCAAGATGTTGGTCTTATTGTACTGAAACAAAAGCATTATCATACTCTGGATGTAGCTTGCTAAAAATATCTTTTCTATTTAAAACCTAAAATCATTGTTCGTTAAACTGTTATTCCTTATTTTATTTGTAATCTGATCTATAGGGATGTATCCTTTTCACGCATTGAACATTTTGAGTCTTGACCCTGCATTTTTAGTTTTATTTTTTATTTTTTGTTTTCTCCAGCAATTTTCACTTCAGGATTATTCTTAATTTTATCTTTTTTTTATATATCTATATAATGTTTTCTGAATGCATTTATTTTGTTTTTGATGCACCATAATAGGTGTACTATACTTAATATATGGCTTTGTAGGCTCTAGTCTTTTACGAATCACAATTTCTTAGTTTATGATGTCAACAGGATGGATGAGATGATGTGTGGAGAAAGAGGGTGGAGAGAGTTAGCCATATTAGGAGACAAGCAAAATAAAATCAGTGGTTTATTGGATGGGATCATTTGGTCTCCAAGAAGTGCAGCAAATAGATCTGATGTAAATGAAGATGATTGGGCACCTGAGCAAGTACTTCTCTCCCCTTCAATAATATTGTAGATTTATTCTTTCCAAATTGCATATTTAATAGCTTATTTGGTCAATCTGTGTCAAACACTTTTAGTACCATACATTTCAAATATTTTGTATTCAATGGAATAAGTTGTTTGTTATGCACGAGTTAGTCTATGAATGCATATTATGTCTACTTGGGGAAAATCAGTGTACATGATACATACACTATTACCTTTATTAAATACGATTTTAGCTATTTGGAGAACCATCAACCTATTTGAAAGCCTTGAAAGGTGATAACAACTCGTGTTTGGGGAGATGAAAATGTGTGGCACATGCCTTAACCCTAAGGTAAATTGCCAAGCTCTCTGAAATATTTCCAATGCAATAATTTAATGAATATAAATTATGTTTAGGGTTTGAACACCTGTTGGGCACTAACCAAGTGCCTAAACTTGATTTGATATATGAGAATTGGAAAAATATGTATATTTGTTGAGGGTATTTAGATGCATACTTAATGCCTTGATATATTTAGATATATTTGGTTTCTTTCTTGGCTGCATCATGATACCTACACACAACAACAAGATACAGAGACACTTGAAATTGGCTGTTAAATTGTGAGGAAATAAACAACAAATGTGTTCAAAGGTTTTTTGTTGTTTTTGCTTTGCTTCAAAGCCTTCAATTGCTTGAAAACTTTGCCATGTATGGCTGAATGGCCCAAAATCTATGGTTCAAAGGAAAGAATGATCTAAAGGCATAATTAATATTAGTAAGATTTCAAAATCTGTGCTTGAACTTGGCTCGAGGGCCTTGGTGTCCAACAAGTTCCTTCACCTTACATAATGAGGGGCATTTTCCCAACAATATCTTCTGTGAATTAATAAGAAATGGAAAATGTGTAATTAATTGTGTGACTTTTAAACAAATCAGAGAAAATTGTGAATACATCTCATCAACTAATAATATGTATCCTGCTATAGATATTCTTGAATGTATAAAAACCCTTAAAACTTAGGAAGGAACCTAGTTGTAACAAGTCCATTAGACAAAACTAATAATATGTATTCTGCTATAGAGATTCTTGAATGTATAAAACAGTTCAAACTAAGGACAGAACCTGATTAGATTGGTTAGTCTAAGTAGTTATTGGATGCCATTATTCTTCTTGATGAAATGCATCCTAGATTACATTATAGAGCCAGTGACTCAATGTCTTTAATCTTTCACAGTAATCAATTATGGTTCAGATAATTCCATTTCAGACACAGGCAAGGATATACAATGTGCTCCTTCCAGTCTTCACTGACACATGCTTTTGGGGCTCTTGTTCGCCCTTATTGCTATTTGTATTGCTATTTGTTAGTGGAAAAGTACATTATTTTGTCTTATGTACTATTATTATTTTTCTTTGAGGGTTCTCTCTTCCTAGAACTTTCTATTGTTAACTGCGTATCTTCTATTGATATAATATCTTTGTAGAAAATATAAAAAACTTAATTTGACCAGCATAGCAGTCTTCTGCTTTTAAGTACCTGAACTTTCCTAAGCTGGGTGGAGAACCAACAACTAATAAAGATTAGTCTTATGTCTTGTCTTCTTATGAAACCAATGCTGGACAGGTGAGTTGTATGCCAAAGATTTTTGCTAACATCCTTGATAATCAACATGTCCTCAAAGACAAGACTTCTACAATGAAGAGTTCTCTTCCTCCTGAACTGCATAATGACTCTTTCACACTAAAATTGTTAAGCATTGATTTGATTTCCAAACCTTGCTGAAGCAATAGGCACCCAAGAGCTTTGCATGGAAGGGACCCTTTCTTTCAAGATAGTCTGACAGCACCTTTCCTATTGCACTTGAGAATCTCTCACCTTCCATTGCTTGTTCAACTGGAAGTAATAATGGATGTTTTCCTTTCTCAAGCATATAAGTATGTCAATTGCTATATTTCCACTCCGTCCAGTAAGAATTCACTCGAATTTTTAATTTGAAAAGACAATTTTCAGGGATTATTTGATAGATTTTTTGATGTGGCGAATCATCTAGCATATTATCATATTGACATATTATGTGTTGCAGTGATGCAGCTCATAGCAGTGAAGTTCTCTTCCTGCTGGGATCTGGCATTGAGGCATTTGCTTCTGAAATTACTTTTTGTGTGTTAAAAGAATGACTTATTTCTATCTAGATGTCTTTGGGCTGCTGCTCCCTATCAATTTCAGGGAATACATTGACTGAACTTGTTTGATTCCAGCACATTGAGATTACCAAATAGGTGATGGAAAAGTAGAACCTATGGATAAAATACAATCCAGATTTGAATGTTTGCAACATATCTCAAGTGCTTGGCAAAGATTTTTATATGAAAAATGGTCGAGAGTTCTTTGCTATAAATATTGAATTTCAGAAACTCTTAGAAAAAGAACCTCTGCATTCAAGGAGCATGATGATTGAAGTTTGCAACAGTTGAAGCAATGATATATGTATACATCAAGTAGATCAACACAAACATAACTAAACTTTGAATATCTTTGTAGAACAATATATTGGTCTAAATGCAACATTTGGAACTCTTGTCATAATATACTTCCACAAAGGATGGGGCATAATATTTGGTTCTGTTTCAAACTGCAATCATAAGATTCTGTTGTTCAGACATAGTTTTTGTTTTTAATTCAAGATACTATTTATGGTGTAATTGAATTCTTTGACAACATATGGAGTTTTCTTGTCTTTCGAAGTACAGGCCCCCTGGTTTAGGGCTTCCCCATGCGCTTGCCTAAATGAGTAGATCTCATGTTATGTAGTTCTTTGATATGTTTTGGGTGGCACGAGATTTTTAACTTGGCTGAATGCACGGGGATGATTATTCATCCTTGAGCTGTCCAAGCCTTGTCAAAATCAAGTTTGTCTATAATTATTTCTGAATTTATCCGTGTATCATTTAGACAATTACAACATTAAGATGTGGTAGTTAGAGATTGTGTTTTTGATCAATATTTGGCTACATTAGATTGAGCAAGATGCCTAAATATTTGTGGTCTGCATCACCATAAACACTCATGGTAGCAGTTCTATGTCTGAGGAAAAATTGAAGTGGCAAAATATTCATAGCATGGATACAATCTCTCATCATTTCTGACAGATTAGTTTGTCATTTTATTCTAAATTTGTTTCCCACCTGCTTTCTGTCTATTACAGTTATGCCACCTCTTTTCATGTTTTTTTATAATTTTATTTAAATTATTCATTGTACAGAGGGAAGGATTACTTTATATACTTTCTGTTTGAAACAGGCATTTACCTACAATTCCCATTTATTTGGTTGCTGGTGGATATTAAAACTCTTATTTTTCCTTGTGAGATATTTATTAGTTAGCTTCTTTTTTCTGAGGGAACTTTTGTTCAGATTTGTCCTCGTCCACTACTCAATATGTCTTGGGAGAGTTCTGGATTGACAGGTGTAAGACTCAATATTATATTTGTGTGTCTTCAAATGACAGCTTTAGGAGAATATGGTTGCTTTAACCTGCCCCTGCTTTGCTTTTTACGTTTCTGCCCAACCCTTTAATAGAATTTATACACATCATTGACTTTTAATTAAAAGAAAAAAAGAAGAAAAAAAAAAAATTTTAGACTGAATTGGTCTGTTGGCTCTGTCAAAGTTTTGTCTTGAACTTCAACACACAATATATGATTGAAGTTGCTATTGTTGTTCATATTGCCTTTGTGTATTCTACACCCTTTAATTAATGATAATTATAATTACCAGGTTCAAAAAATTTGATTTGTTTGGGAGGTCAAAATATTTTGGGAATCCAGAATTAAAAAAATAAAAATAAAAATCAGTATAAATTCTACAGGAACTGAAATCTGGTCTGTCCATAATATCTGGATCTGGTAACGATGTTGATATTTAAAATTTAAATTGCACTGTACTATCCCCCTTCTGATTTAATTATCATTACCTTAGTCTTGCCAACATCAATGGTGAGTTCAATTTTGACAAAATTTTTAGGCAACCTTGAGTGAATTTTTGAGGTTGGCAAGATTTTTTGCAAGAATAATTATATCAGTAGAGCAATGAGCCCAGCCATGTTAATACCAACGCCATCTCTCATCTTCCAAACTTAGTTTTGTCGGATCCTGAAAAATGTGGGAGAGACGGTTGCCTTTGTGTAACCCCAATGTTACATTTGATATCTATCAACCATTGGCTGTTACATTTTATCTTGGCATTGACCTTTTCATAGAACCTAATTATGGTACTACAAAGTTCAAGACGGATATCAATCTCTTCCAATATTTTCCATATTGGCTCAATGGACAATGTCAAATGGTTTTTATAGTCAACAAAACAACAGATGAGGACTTATATTTTTATCTCTACAATCTTCGGTAAGAACTCTTTTGGGGTGAGAAGATCAATAATAGCATGTTAATTCCTAAAACCATCTTGGCTTTTGGCTCTTTTATTATTATCCTCTCTAGTGGCTGATCTTTCTTTTCAAGGATTAGATTATACAATTTTTCTTTTCTAGAAGAGGGCTTATCATTATGGTTTGGTAGTTTGGCCAGGTCAGTTTTGTCCACAGACTTCAAAATATGAACAGTTAAACTTTTAGTCCACTTTTTAAGGAAGCCTTGACATTGTGCTTGAAAGGATTGTTGATGAAGCTCGAAGTAGACTAGTTCCTCTCAATAGAAGAAGAACAAGAAACCTGGGATGACAAATTAATGGCCAGAGAACTAGTCAAATAAGTAGGCCCATGCATGGTCCGCCACAGAATGGGGTCCTCCTGTGCCATAGTCTTCCTACCTATCTTGGCCTCAGAATATCCCCTAAAAGTGGCAAATTTTGTCCACTTATATGAATGATGCTGTCATTTGTAGAATCATAAATCTTTTGAATGGCCTTCGTGAACCCCGCTTTCACCTCAACATCTCGTATATGTGTAATTCTGCGAAGTCTTTGCATGTACCACTTTGGGTTTAATGCATAGGCAACCATGTGCAAGGTATTGTGAGCTTCTCCTATCTGTGATAAATGTTTGGTTGCATTTGTTTGTTGTAGAATTGCAATGTGGGGTCCTTCTGTCACACAATAACCTTCATTTGGTTGAGCATAGTATTAATGCACTCATACACCTATCCAAGGCTATGTGTATTGGCATCTCCATATCTAATCTCTCTAAAGATAGGAGCAATGATAGAGACAATATATTTTGCATCACCTCAAAAAACATCATTCTTCACCACATCCTTCACACTCTTCCCCTGCTCTGTCTTGGACTCAAGCCATTGATTCCATTCTGTTGTCATAATCATTAGTTGCAGTGCCTCTTGCAACTCAAGCATCCTCTCTTAGAGAAGGAAATGTGATGCATATCTAGTTTCTATAGGTTTCAAGAATTCCTTCTTGGAGGTGATCTTGAAGAGGGCATGTGAAGTGTTGTGGTTGTAGATAATCCAACCATATTTTCCCATGTCCTTGAGTGCATAATTCATGGCATGCACAAGGAGTGCCAAATATGTCTATAAACTGCCTCAATTAAGTTCCTTGCAACTTTGCACACGTGGGCTGCATTTGTCACTACTTGCACCACATTTTGTGGCCAACCTCCTTTATAGCATCTTTAAGAATCCGAAACTGAAAATCAGCATCTTTGTGATGCCCTGAACAATCATCAGCTCTAAGGAAAGTAATAAGTGCACTGTTCTTCTTGCTAATGCTGTAATAGACCAGCTTCCTTCACTCCTTTGGTGAGTGAGAGCCCAAACTCATGGGAGCGATTACTCCCAATTGTTAGTTTGGAATGCCCTTCTTAATCATATCTCACCAATTAGATTTTTTGTGCCTTGTGTTCAGAGCTGCCCCCATGTTGTGTTTGAAGTTTAGAATGTTTTTATCTTCACACAAGGGAAGTACTGAAGCTTGCTTACTATCTTCCCTAAGGTAGTTTATTGTAGAGGATGCATGGCAGAAGCTGAGCTTATGTGCGGTCACCAAGTTAAGGCTTTGGTATTTTCACTGACTTCTATGCTTGCAAAAGGTTTAATCCAAGGAAGCAGAAGGAAGAGCTTGGTGTTTCTATTCGGTGGCTTACTGGAGTTGTCAGCTCCCCCAGGAACAGCCATGGGAAATATGAAGTCACAGCAGCACAGATAAAAGCGAAGAGACTCTATATGGCAAGTGGTCTCAGATAGATGCCTGAAGATTTTTTTGGCCATTTCAAATCTGGGCATGCTGAAGTTTGTTAAAGAGTTAAGATGGAGTTGCAATCACAGAGATCTTCAGGTCACTTCCCACCATTGTAGCAGATTTCAAGGATAAACTAAAGGCATTGGTTGCAGACCCAGTTGTTTTGGATTGGATTTTCTAGACAGTGCTTCCACTGGCAGAATGTGTCTATTGTGGATAGCTGGGATGAGGGGGAGAGCATGCAGCAAGAAGAGGCTCATGCAAGGAGCCTTGATGAAGAAATTCAGGCCCTGTGCAAGGAAATTCAAGTGGTTCATGAGCAGAAAGTAAACTTGGTAGCAATTTGTAAGGCCTTAGCACTTTGTGTGGATGGGCTGCATGCAATCCACAAGGAGGGGCAAGTGGGAGTCTCCAGCAATTTTAAACTTTTTGCCTTGTCTATCCAGTTAAAGCTTGGAGTGTTTGAA